>BQNB010024327.1:0-60845 GCA_026074375.1 Tanacetum coccineum
AGAATAAGTTGTGTCCAAGTCCTTCCACGTAGTAAACCCTTTATATCATAACATTCCCAATCTGATAATCACCATAACCTAATATCTTTGCCACGTGATCATTTCCGAATTTGACTGTACCCAAAAACTTATTGATGTAATTGGTGAGCTAAGAGCGATCTCCGGTCATATGCTTGGAGCAGCTGGAGTCCAAATACTATAGAATAATTTGGACAACCTGCATTTATCAAGAGAGGAAGATGGAACATCAAAAACTTTGGATCCCCAAGATTTACTGGGTTCTTTTTTGTTAGCAGATACAGATTTAAGAACCATAGATTTGCTAACAGGAACATTAGGTTTAGATTTTCTAGGTTTCCTTGAATAAACCAATGTTACGACAGGTTTAGATGTTTCATTATCTAGAGCAGTTGATTTCCTAAGGGGCACTTTAGTAGTTGTGGTAATCCTAGTTAAAGGGAACACATTTCCTACTATAGTGAAGGTTCGACCAGTAGGTCTCCAGATGTATCCAATATTTGAAAACACCTTTCATGTTGGTTTCCAAACTTTACTCTTTGAACTTTTGTTAACAGATTTAGATTCTTTACGAGCATTCACATTATTGATAAAATCAAGAACACATAAATCATGATTATCAGAAAACATGCAACCATTACACTTAACATATTTAAGTTCAAAATTCGCATTATTCTTGGAATGCTGCACATGAGCAGTTCCTTTAGGTTGAACACCACAATCTTTATTTTTGAAACTAGATTTAACTTTCCTAGGGTGGGCTTCCACTTTATTCTTCTGAGTACTACTTGGTGTTTGCTGAATCTTATCTTTCTTTGTATTACCTGAAGGCTATGATCCGCTAGCACTAGTAAACGGTTTTACTCCTGTAGAAGACAACATAGGTTTGTTAGAAACTAGGTTTGATGTTGAGGTTGTTTTTGTGATTGTGTTTCCTGAGGATGTGACGGGCTCGGTGAATCTAAGTCTTTTGTCCTTGTTCTTTGGGGTCACAGCCACTAATTTTTCATCAGTATTGTTAACACTAGGGCATGTTTTACTGATGTTTGTAAGCAACTCATGGACTAGTTTAGCATACCTACAGGCAGATTCTAGGGATTGATCTAGTGGATATTTTGATTGAACATGTTCAAATAGATCCCTAAGAACGGTAGCTTCTTCCTGAGTGTGCTTAATATAGGCAGAGTGAGCTGTCTGTTTATTCAACAATTTTGGGGTTATTGGTTCCACGTCAATCTTAAGCATTTCTGGATCACTAAGATGTTTTGTAACGTCATTAACCACTAAAGTTTTTCCTTTAAGTTTCCTTAAATCCTTCTTGAGAGCTGTAATTACCAAAACTTTTTCCTAAAGACAAGCATTTAAATCAGAAATTTTCGTAGACTTTAGATTGACTTGATTAATTAAATCATCACATTGTTCTTTTGATCGAATATGTGCTGGTTTAATCGTGTCATAAATGTAACACCCTCAAATCTGGGCAAGCAGTGGAATGTTGAATATCCGAGGGCGTTACATTTATGGATCAATAGCCCAAGATTCTGAGAACGACTACTAAACGTGTCGTTTGAAAAATAAAGATACACTGGATTAACAAAATACTTCTTTGTTACATAAGCCCATGGCTTCAAATTGTTCAACAATATAAATAAAGATTCCGGTTTATAACAATTTTCCCAAAATGTAATAAGACCCCAAATCTTAAGTGTTGACTCTTCAATTATTGACTTCCAATGTATCATCGCACCTCGTGCCTTATTGACCTGAAAAACATGCTTAAAACGTCAACATAATGTTGGTGAATTCATAGGTTTATGTAAATCAATAGTAGGACCGCAAGATTTCCAAGTGTATGATTTAGCAACACATGCAAACATCATAAAAAGTGATCACGTTTTCCTAAGCTCATGACACTGAAGCTCGACATGTATGAATGCAATATATTGCCAATGAATGCCCGTGAATGATGTTCTAACCCGAAACATCCCAAATTCGACATGGTATACGTTCGTTCCCAGTGATAGCTAATCACCCGAACGGGGATTGTCAATCCCAAATAGATCTATCTATAACATTCGCGCTCACAATCCAGTAATTGACAGTTCATGATAAAGGGCTCAGTGGGTTATCGCTACTTAGGCAAACACGTAATCATTGTATAAAATGTACACTTGCGTCCAATTTGTAAAACAAAGCATGTTCTCACCCCAAGGATGTAAATCATTTAAATAATTGTAAAACATGGGGCTATGAACTCACCTGAGCGAATAGTCCTTTGAAAATGATAATAGAAATCCAAGTATGAATCACACCGTCAAATACCTAAGTAAATACGGCCAAGTCTTAGTCTACATTTTTAGGCTAAAGACTCAATGTGTAAACTACAATAAATTGTTAGTTTATATATACTGTTATCGCTTGTGTGGTGGCGTACACGTTTAACGTATTTATAATTTATAATTACGATGTCTCTTGGAAAACGTATAACTTGTTAATAAATATACTTGTTTATTAAATCGTTAATTAAACCCGTTCAATGTCCGAATATATTACTATTCGACTACCTCGTTAAGTGTTTCATAAATTCACTATTGTTTACAAGGTACCCTTGAGTTTCTAGATATTACACATTAATCCCTAGGTTTATAAAATATAAACACTTACACTTTAAACCCCTTTAGTTTTGATAATTACATAATTAGTCCTTTAAGTTTACAAGGTTTCAATTTAGGTCCTTATTGTTTCACAACAGTCCCTATGTTTCCAGAATGCTCAAAACAGCCCCTCACCTTATTTATAGTTCGAAAATGACAACTTTAATCATTTATGTTTCGAATTGTACATTTTTAGTCCCTCGATTTGCAAAAATTGCATTTTAGCTCCAAATAAAACTCAACAAGTGGCATTTCTTTTTGTTAAGTTCAAATAAGTTGTAAAAGCTGTTTCGGCTTATAAATAAGCTATTCGAGCTTATTTTTGGCTTAACGGGCCTTATTGGGCCCGTTAAGGTCCGTTTAGCTTTTAAAGGTCCAAAACGATTTTAATAAGTCCAAAAGCCTTTAACAAGCTCATGTGGGTCTGTTAAGCTTAAAATAAGCTCGGGGAGCTTATTGGAGCTTATTTCGAGCTTATTGGGCTTACGGGCCCAATAACTCAACCCGTATAGAACCTTAAGGGTCCCTTAGGTTTATCTAACTTATTTCTTGGGCTTATTTAGTGCTTTAGGGTCTGTTTCATTTTAGCTTATTTAAATAAGCAAATAAGCACTCGATAATGGGCTTTTAGGCCCATTAGGAGCTCGTCAAGCTCTTTAAACCTTTGGGCTTGCTCTATTTAGGTCCGTTAGTCTTCCTAGGCTTATTACAAAGTTAATAAGCGGTCTAAGCTCACGAATAAGCAGTCAAGGCTTATTTGTGGCTTATGGACCTTGTTGACTTACGCCAATGGGCCGTGAGGCCCATCAAGGGTTTGTTTGGTTTTCTAAGTGGCATGACTTGGTCCATTAGGGTCCGTTAGACTTTCTTGGACCCATTAAGCCCATCAATGCTCATACAAGTCCACTGATAAGCAATCCGAGCTTATCATGAGCTTATTGGCTTGAATTGGGCCTAGTTGTGGGCTAGTGAGCCCGGTAAGGGTTCGGGTTGGTTTCAAGTGGTAATACAAGACCCAAGTTGGTTAGGTTAGTGCTCCTATCTTATTATTAAGCTCGAATGGCTTATTGATAAGCTATGGTTCCCATTCTCGGGCTGTTGGGCCTATTGGGCCCAAACGTGGGTTTTGATTGATTTGTTTAAGGCCCATTGTGGCCCGTTTATCATTCCTAGCGTACGCATGGTTCGAATTAAGGATCTAGTGACTATGTGTCATCGATTTAGCTCGTATCTAGACTTTGTTCACTACATGCACACGTAAAAGTGTGTCGAGTATTCCTTCCCAAGGCCAAATGTTATATTTACTCGAAAGGTTTACGTGTATCTTTTATAAAAATGGTTTGTTCGTGCCCTAGGTTTCGTTTATCTATGGACGAAAACGTTAAGTCCTTTGTTTACTTATTTAACTTCTTTGTACATGTGTTTTAATAAGTCTTAGTACCACACGAGTATAACATGAACATGTATAGCTACGTGACCCTATATGGGTCGCGACACAAGTATAGGAATCAAATGAAAACTAAGCTATGAATCTTATTGAGTCGAGTGAGACTTACAATGGTCCTAGAGCTCGAGAGTTTAAGAAGTGGACGTGTAAATCGCTAACCCTTAGCTCGTATAACCCTTTTTATAAACTTGTATGATGACTAGAAGGTCTTGTGGGCTCGAATGAGATTAAGAAGGGTGTTGGCTTGAGTTTGATGACTCGAATAAGAGAAAAAGTTAAGGTGTTGTATTTGTTAAGTGTTTGTAAGTTTAAGAAGTGTTCAAGTGTATGTGTGAGTGTATATTTATAGGAAAGGAAGTAGTTAAACTTTCTTAAGTCCTAAACTCAAACACCAAAATCGCTCTAGTTCTAGTGGTTTTGAGATTTCCTAGTTAATTACACATTGTTTTGTTAAACCACCTTAGTACAACTCTTAATTACAAGATATATGTACAAGATATGCTTAGATTGTGAAAATCTTATGGATTTATACATATACATGCATGTAGCCGAAATCAAATGGGCAAAAGAAAGGTCATTTGGTCTTTGTCCATTGTGTAAAAGCTTAGTGGGAACAATTAGGACTAGTATTAATTAGTTAGGGGATGTACATGTACTTGTAGGATCATTAGTGGGATTTTTAAGGATTCCTAGATGTATGTGTGTGTAACCGGCCCTTAGTGGCATTTGACACAAAAATTGATTAAGTTTTGTGTTAAGGTTATAAAAGTGGGTATTGGTTTGAGTCTTGGTAAGTCTAGGTATTTCCGGGGTACGTCCAAATGTATTTTATTGCGAAACGTAAACCTTTTACGTGACCAATAAAAATAAAATACGCAAAGTACATAATTATCTTCTTAATAATTATATATTACGTGGTTGATGCAAACTTTAATTTATTTGACGACCGTTTATATTAATTGATTATTTCTAGTCTACGCGATTTATCTTAAAAGTAAATATTAAAAGTAAACGCGTCACAGACCAAAATAAATAGTGACGAATAATAGACGTCATAAAGTGACCTGAAATTGAGAAATGTTACAGTCTCCACCCGTTAGAAGAGCTTTGTCCTCAAAGCTTAAGACCTTGTAGTAGATGACGAAGCCCGTTTTGTGAAGAGTTGTGGGTATTTCTCCTTGAACGAATCCTCACGTTCCCAGGTGAACTCAGGGCCCCGCCTAGAGTTCCAGCGAACCTTAACCAATGGTATCCGGCTTCGCTTCAATCGTTTGACCTCCCGTTCCATAATTTCAACGGGCTCTTCCACAAACTGGAGCTTATCGTCAACATGAATTCCTTCTAACGGCATGACTAATGGTTCGTCAGCGTAACATTTCTTCAGATTAGACACATGGAAGGTATGGTGAACTCTGCTCAACTCTTGAGGAAGTTCCAGCCTGTAGGCAACCTTCCCAACTCTTGCTAACACCTTGAAAGGTCCGACATATCTCGGGTTCAGCTTGCCCCGCTTACCGAACCGTACGACTCCTTTCCAAGGTGAGACCTTGAGCATAACTCTGTCCCCAATCTCGAACTCCATCGGCTTTCATTTCCGATCAGCGTAGCTCTTTTGTCGATCCTGTGCAGCTTGCATCCTTTGCTTGATCAGGACGATCTTTTCCGTTGTTTCTTGGATTAATTCCGGGCCAGTCAGTTGGGCTTCCCCAACCTCGGCCCAGCACACCGGTGATCGACATTTGCGACCATACAGTGCCTCATAAGGGGCGGCCTTTATGCTAGCGTGATAACTGTTGTTGTATGAAAACTCGGCCAATGGCAAATGCTTAACCCAGCCCTTGCCAAAATCGATCACGCAAGCACGTAGCATATCCTCGAGAGTTTGAATGGTTCTCTCGCTCTGGCCGTCAGTTTCTGGATGATACGCAGTGCTCATACTAATATCTGTACCCAAAGCTTTCTGAAATGATCTCTAGAAATTTGAAGTGAATCTTCCGTCACGATCACAGATAATTGAGGCAGGTATCCCATGTCTTGCCACTACCCTGTTCAAGTACAACCTTGCCAATTTGTCTAATGGATCATTCTCCCTCATTGGCAGGAAGTGAGCAGATTTTGTAAGTCGATCCACAATCACCCAGATGGTGTCGAAACCTTGTGACGATCTAGGAAGTTTGGTGATAAAATCCATCGTGATATTATCCCACTTCCACTTGGGTATTTCTGGTTGTACTAGCAATCCCGATGGCCTTTGATGTTCGGCCTTGACCCTTGCACATGTCAGGCATTTGCTAACGTACGTGGCGATGTCAGCCTTCATGTTTGGCCACCAATATAATTCTTCATAATCTTGGTACATCTTTTCGGAACCGGGATGGATAGAATATTTCGACTTGTGGGATTCGTGCATAATCACGGATCTTAAGTCTCCATAGCAAGGTATCCAACTCCTGCCGTGTAAACATAGTGTTCCATCGGCACGCGGTTCCAATCTTTCCTTGGGTATATCCCTTCGGATTATACCGCCTACGTCTTCATTCACGAGATTCTCTGGTTTCTGGGCTTCGATCTGAGCTTCTAATATTCGTTTGGGGAGATCCAAACCAATTGTCATAACTAAGGCTCGAACCCGCAGTGGCTCAATCCGTTCCTTAAGCTCCGCGCATAAGCCAATACGTTTTGCTTTCCCTGGATGATAAACGAATATCAAATCGTAGTCACTCAATAATTTCCAGCCACGAAAGTTGTCTCATGTTTAGCTCTCACTTCTTATAGAGAATGTGTCTGTAGGCTTTTCATGGTCGTATGGAACACGGTGCATCTGGTTCCGTATAGATAGTGTCTCCATATCTTTAGGGCAAACACTACCGACCCAAGCTCTAAATCATGAGTGGTGTAGTTCTTCTCGTGAACTTTTAGTTGTCGAGAAGCATAGGCAATCACTTTCTCTCTCTGCATTAACACAGCACCTAAACCCTTGTGTGACGCGTCACAATAGACAACAAAGTCTTCGCTCCCTTCAGGTAAAGCTAGAATCGGTGCACTGCACAACTTCTGTTTTATTAACTGAAAAGCGTTCTCTTCCTTTTCTCCCCAGTCGAACTTGATTCCTTTCTGAGTAAGTTTCGTCATTGACTTTGCAATCTTCGAAAATCCTTCGATGAACCTTCGATAGTAACCAGCAAGACCTAGAAATTGGCGGATTTCTGTTGGTGTCTTAGGAGATGCCCAATCTTTGATAGACTCTATCTTGGCTGGATCCACATGTATGCCTCTACTATCAATGACATGTCCGAGAAATTGTACCTTCGGAATCCAAAATTCACATTTTGAAAACTTTGCATACAACTTCTCTTTCTTAAGCAATTCCAAAATTGCTTTATTCTTCGTGCTCTTTCTCGTCCTTTGAATAAATAAGTATGTCATCGATGAAGACAATTACGAATTTATCCAAGTAAGGCTTGCACACTCGGTTCATGAGGTCCATGAATACCGCAGGTGCGTTTGTCAGTCTGAATGGCATAACCTGGAACTCGTAATGGCCATACCGAGTCCGGAATGCCGTCTTTGGAATATCTTGCTCTCGCACTCTAAGCTGGTGATATCCCGATCTTAGATCTATCTTTGAATAAATACTGGATCCTTGAAGTTGATCGAATAAATCGTCGATCCTCGGGAGTGGATAACGATTCTTCACTGTCAGTTTGTTTAACTCACGGTAGTCGATGCACATCCTGAATGACCCATCCTTCTTTTTGACAAACAAGATCGGGGCTCCCCAAGGTGAGGAACTAGGCCTTATGAATCCTTTGTCAGAAAGTTCTTGTAATTGTTCCGATAATTCCTTCATTTCGGATGGAGCCAATCGATACGGTGCTCGAGCTACGGGTGCGGCTCCTGGAATTAAGTCGATTTGGAATTCCACTGGTCGAGCCGGAGGAAGACCTGGCAAGTCCTCAGGAAATACTTTAGGAAAATCTCGGACGATTGGTACGTCCTTTATTTGTTTTCCTTCCGACTTGTCCTCCTCTTTCTTGGCGGATATCTGTGCCAAAAAGACCTGGCATCCTTTTGCCATGTACTCTTGAGCTTTTGAACATGATATAACTATCAACCGAGATTCTCTCCCGTTGCTACTTTCGTTGCCACAAAAAGTCAAAGTTTCATTCCCGTAGGGAATTTGAACAAGTTTCTCATCGCACACGATCACGGCGTGACATCTTCTTAACCAGTCCATACCGATAATGACATCGAAACTACCCAGTTCTACGGGCATTAGATCTATGTTGAACGGATGGTCTAAGAAATTTAAAGTGCAACCTCGTATAATAGTGTCTATCCCGACTAATTTCCCATCAGCTAATTCGACATCATAACAATTTTCTAATGGAGTTGGGGCGATGTTAATCAAGGAACTAAATGCAGTGGATATAAAGCTTCTATCGGCACCAGTGTCGAATAAGATAGATGCATAGTGGTTATTTAAGAGGAACGTACCCGTGACGACATTTTGGCATCAAGTTTCCCTGTGGCATTCCCCCTCTTTTCTTGCATTCCCAACTGCATAAACCCAGCCTTTGTCATATTCCCGATTTTTCCTCCTCTTAAATCTTTTAGCTTAGGACAATCTCTCTTGAAATGTCCTGGTGCTCTTGACTAAGCGCGTTCTCACTCCTTTTTATATATAAATAAATATAAACATATATAAATATATAACAAGGATCAGGATCCTCAAAATCAATGAAACCGGAAGTAGTATAGAGTGTCTCCGGGTCGTTATGTCCCAACGAGGCTAGAATGGAAAATCGAATGACGAATTGATAATTTATGTTTGAATATGACAAGGATGTGATATGATTGGACACTAGACCTAATAGGCACATGCACACAAAGATAAGCAAGGAAAATAAGCTAGAACAAGCATAAAAGCTAGAATTGGTAAAAACACTTAAAACTTTTTAAACTAAGACACAAATAAGCTCAAATAAAACTTAAGACCAAAACAAAAAAACTAGACCTATAACTCTAAATAAACAAAACAAAAGCAATAAGGCTAAGCTAAGCAGAGAAACTTAGCACCACTAACAACATTACCATAACAGTTTTAACTAAACAGTACTAACTGGAGTTAGTTACCTGCTAGCCTAAAGTTAGTAAACTGCAAACTCTTCTAAAATACAGTGAAACAAGAAATAACACAAATAAGCTAAAACAAATATTTAACTAACCCTACTAAGCATCTCAAGTCATAAGAAAAAGCAACTAGGAATATAAACAGAATCGGCAAAATAAAGCTAAAAAGCTACAAACGGATAAACTTTTAGCAAACACTATGAAAGGTGAATAAACTTAAACAAGCTTTACTAAAGACAGTAACGAAAATGGGCTTAATCTACTCTAAAAGAGCTAAGAAAATCTTAAATAAGCAGAAACAATAAGCTAATAAGCAAATATGAACCAACAGTACTAACAGTATTAACTAATGAACTAACAGTACTAACTAAGAGTTAGTACCAACTAGCTTGAGTTTTAGTACTAGCTAGCTTTAAAATCAAAAAAATGTACTAAGCGGTACTCAACTTGGAGTTAGTACTGCTTGTTCAAACAGCCCTTAAAAATCATTTTTCTTTATTTTAAGCTGAATTGGTTCCTATATTTTAAAAAAACAGATTATCAAATAACAAAATAAAACACTTATAAGCAGATTCAAATCAATAATAAGCCCTTAAATAAGCTGAATTAGTCTAACAGTTTTAACAAATGAACTGACAGTACTAGCTAATAGATTTGCACAAGTCACTTTTAAACTACACTAAGCAAGATAACACTAAACATCATCATAAGCTAAATAAGCAAATCTTAGGGAACAAATAAGGACACTATAATAAGCATTCTGCAATGATAACAAAAGTAAGAAAAAAGAGACTTACAACACCCTTAACTCAAAAAACAGGAAATGTGGAATGTTAGATTGGTGTGTGAGGGGTGCTAAAACCAAGAATCTACAAGCTCTAGCTTGTATAAAACAAGCTAGTAGTGTCCATAAGCCCATCCAGAACTGGCTTATCATCCATAAAATAAGCTGTGGTGTATTTGAGAGTGATTTTTGTGATTTTCTCTTAACTACTTAGCTTTTTCTCTTTTACTAAACAAAAACAGCTTATAAACAAGCTCCTTTGAAAGCTTTTCAAATGCAATTAGGCACTAGTTAGCAAGAAACTTGGAATTATAAAAATAATTGGTTTTTTAACATAAAATCTCAACACTTTATTACACTTGGAAATTAGTACAAAGCTGAAAGAAAAAGTACAAATAGCTGTAAATGACTGAAAATAAGCTAAGTTCTATTAAAAATTAAGCTAAGATTTTCTAAGATATTAAAAACTAAAAACTAACTGCCTCAAAGGCTTACAAAAGGCTCTATTTATAGCCGAAGTCTTCTCTTCTTGGTCTTCTCACTTGTGCTTCTTTTTTGAGAGCTTCATTAGGTGTTTTTGTTGTGTGAAGGACTTGATAAAAGTAATCTCAGCCATTCAATCTTCTTGTGCTTCTTTTTGAGTCATCTAAGCCATCAAAATTACTTGGGAATGGTGATGGATTGCTAACATGGCAATATACACTTGGGGAGGGAAATGGAGAGTGTTGAAAATGAATTTATAATCCAGGGTGTTGGTGGTTTGCAGGTAAAAGTATGGGAAGGAACCATCCCTAGTTGTACACTGGTTTGTTGGGCGGGAAAAATGGGGGGGGACTTTTTTGGTAGTTGGCAGCTTGGCCCCTCACGTCTGTAACGTACGTTGCAAACTTCGCCCTTTTATGATACAGTTTTAGGGGTTTGGCAGAACTGGCCCCTAAGGTTATACTTCACCCGGTATGCAACTTCAGCCCTTGTCTTTTATTTTCGTAATACAACTTGAGGTTTGGCAATTTTAGTCCCTCAAGTTGTGTTTTCTTCATTTGGATGACTTTAGACTATGACCAACACCCGCGCGCCTCGGAGAGCGAGCGAAGCCACATACGCATATCTCCTGTACATCTCTTTCCCGTATTAGCTCGTGGAGCTAGACAGGAGTATTGCATGCCATCACTCTGTCTTCTTCTCTCGCCTCATTTACTTCTACGCGCGCCGCTTTCAACTCGTACAACAATCCTCGACTACATGACATCACTGCTCGCGCTACCTCTCCACACCGCGACAATCCCCAAACGATAGTCACGCGACAAACATAAAACACAGTCATCTTTGTTCTGTATTTTTTTCTACGAGGAGTCTACACCTTTAGATAGTCCTAACTAGCGTCTTGTCACATCTAGTACTCGAGCGAGAGAGAGGAGTCTACTCATCTCTGGTAGCAAGTCATCTCTGCTACATGTCATAAATCACATACAAAACACACAGCGCCTCATACAGATCACATCACCAAAACACACGTAGAAACAACCATTTCTCTCTTGCACAGTCACTTAGACTCGCCGAAACCACACACATACATGTGTCGTATTGGTTCTCTCGTACATCAAGTTTCTCTGTCTATGGTTAAGCACCGTTAGATACTCACATTTGCCTCCGCTGCGTCACAACACTCGCGAGCCATGAGCAAAATGTAGTCAACCTACACTACAACTTACTTTCAGAGATTCTCTTCAAACTCTTCTCTCTGCACTCTCGCTTACCAACAGAAGACCTGACAATCGTCATGAAACCACACTAACGAGTGGAGTACGGAGTCTATGCTAGATGTGCACCTCATCTGATGATTTCTAATCGTTTTCTATGGACATGACTTTTTATGCGCGTCGTTACCCTCATAGGTGATTGAGGTCTCATCTCTACACTTAGATCACACGCACCTGCGTCTATTCCCTATTATAACTAGTAGTGAGCGGTTTGACATCCATTAGGTATCTCGACCCGACATTCTGCCTCTTCTGTCATAGGTTTTCCTAGTGACACATGTAGAATAGCCCTCGACTTTAGTAGACGTAGTAGAGGGTATTGAGCTATCATATAAGAACACTCTAGCAACACATCATCGTGTGTCCTCTCTATAACGAGGAGGAGTCTGTCATCACAAGTTGAGAGGCCGTGTGATCTGTCGTGCACGGGGTGTTGCCGAATACGGTCTTTTATATCGCCTGATCTAAGCAACACATCAGCAGCGCATCTCACATAGTATCCGTTGCATCACGAAAAACCTAGCAAACAACTACTCATACCCAAACACACCGTACCGATCACCCGAGTGAGACACAGACACAATCACGATTCTCTGACACTCTCCACAACATACATCACAAATCACGACACATCTCTACAACACCTCGGCGGAAACCGAATGGACTCCTGATCACAAAACATATAGACTAGTCTACAACAATCTCTAATCTCCCGACACACCATCGCACCACTTTCCCGCCGTGTGAGGCGATCATAGAGCACACTAAAACTTCACAAATACAAGTACTCACACGAGCACGACATAATCGTCAGATCTATCGAGAACATGCGGTACCGGTGTGTTTCTTAGAAATCTAAAGACAGAGAAGTCTAGCGAGGACGAGCATATCTCTCCTACGTCTAGAGACTTTCTAGCGGCTTTTCCTACCTCTTTCCAAGATCATACCGCGATATTTACCTCATCTTAGTGTAAAGAACTCCACCCACTATCACACCCGTTACATCTGATATCTCGCCTCTCAACACAAAACCAAACTGCGTTCACAAACATACACAACCCTCATGAGTCACAGGTAAAAACACACATCCACATCTACACGCACTCCGTGAGTACTTATCCCCAAGCTCAACACTAGATCTACCCACCATGACGCGCCCCGAGTGAGTTCAGCACAACGCACACGCTTCTCCTTGGCTACGACTCCATGCCTTTTCCGTCCGCGACATTACAAACCACACACAGTCAGTCTCCTACAAAGTAGGACAGGAGGCTCAATCATAGCTTTACTTCTGGACAAGAGCACCAGCCAGTCAGGTGCGCTTGCGCTCTTGTCACACTAGACACTCACGCACGCTCATCTCACATATCGACACTACACTACTAATCGGATACCTCCTTATTTTCGTTCCTCTCGCAGTTCCATAAGCGATACCAATAGATTTAATGTATAGCCGAGCCACCAATCACAAGAAATACCACAATCTTTACACTTCACTCACAAAATCACCAACTTTATAGCCAAAAATGTCAAAATACCCCATAAAATCAACAAGGCAAAATTCGTCACTGTTTCTGCGAAATTGAGACAAAAAAATCGAAAATTTCGATCATTTTAGAAAAAATCGCAAACTTTTGAAAAAACTAAAGAGTAATAAAAAATCGCAATTAGATTAAAAAAAAACGTCAAATTTTAGTATAAAAAAATCGCAAATTTTTGAGTAAAAACACATGCTCATACGCATCCCCGATGTGACCACAGCGCGAAAATTCACAACAAAAACCATACAGGGACAAATCGCCATCCACAACTTACTCAGATTACGCGACACTCTAAAATCAGAGTACATCACAGCGCATAAAAGTTTTGACGAGATCAGATCGCTTGACGTGATAAGGATTGGAGCTAAAAGAGAATACAAGTCAACAACATGAGTTCAGAGTTTATATCTTTTCCTCTCGAATTTTGTCGTGACTCACAGGACACCATCACCGAGACAATCATCTACATAAGGCGAGTGATATTGTGATTGGGTAGACTGATTTTCATTTTCGTTGCTGAGGGTTGCAGATCATTGGCTATAAAGTTGGGTAGTTTTGTTAATTTGAGGCTATGTAAAAAGAAGCAGGAGAGGAGAGATCTATGAACATTATCTGTCTGGAGACAATTGATGGGCCGGGCCTGACTGTTAGTAAGGCGAATTGGTCGTATCGACTTTCATCGTGTGTGTGTAGTAGGTATACGAGGAGATCAAACGCGTGCAGTAGCGAAGCGTCATTGTGAGCATCGCTGCGATGAGGATTCGAAGTGTGTCTCGAGACTAGGACGAAACTGAAATTCTCTCGTAATAACGAGAGACAGCTGCGAGTGTGTGAAGACTTTGTACATAGCACACGATTCACTTCGTGTTCTACTGTCTTACTGGTCAACGTATCGTCTAGAGATATCTACGATAATAATAAGTAATAGACTGATGTGTAGTAGGGATTATAGATACTCTTTGACAATCACGGTAGACATCACTATACAAACATGAGAGGTCACTCGGAGGACACATGGCTACATCTCTTTCTTGGGTACTCCACATATAGCTGCAAGGGAGCAGTGCAGTCGCAGGCATTGCAGGAAGGGAGGGCCGTGATTCCTGCGCGCGAGATCTCACTATTTATGTTGCTTCCATCTTTATAGAGCCATCATTGAGATACACTACCTTACGTAGAGAGCGGGTTAGAGTCAACCTCGGTGTTTTCTACTCGAGATAGTGAATGAATTGGTAATCTACCTTATCGCGCACTCTCCATCATGATATGAGCAATTTTCTCTCTTTATTGTAGACATTTTAGGCATGATGTACAAGTTATAGTACTAGGCCACGACAACTCGTCATTTTTCTTATTAGATAGATCACTTTAAATCTAGAAATATCTGTGAGCGGTGTATCGAACTAGCGTACAACAATAGTGTTATCTAGCTACGGTGATTTACACACTGAGAGGTCAAAGAATAAATACGACGTGCACGCGGACTATAGCGCCGAGAGACCGGGATACGTGTCGAGTGCCAAGAGGGTATCATATTAGACCATCAAAGTACACATGCGGGGACATGCAGAGAATAGCGAAAGCATCATTAAGCACAGAAAGTGGTCTGACGACTATGGACACTGACTTCTAGTCTCGCTGTGCACATGCTCTAGCTGATGAGGCAGCTGAGCGCGTTGTGCGTGTAGAATCGAGGTTTTTGATAGGGAAACACCTAAGGTTGGAGTCTCGTCAGATAGCGATGGTGCGCATACAGTGCTATGCAGGCCTATACGTGCCAGAAGGTGACGGCACGTATGGTGGTCATGACACACAGATGAACGCGTCTATTTAGCAGTATAGCCAGAGCTAGCAACTCAGGATTACGTGTGGTGCTTGTTAGAATTATTGCATAACACTGTGTATGCACAACACACGCTATGTTTACACTATGAGTAGGTCGAGATAGCAGTAGTGAGGAGGTGGATCGGTTCCGTCAGTGGGAAGTGATATATGGTCACTCAGGTATCAATGCTAGTGTCTACATAAGATGGTCGAGTGCGAGTCACTGTAGGAGACGCAGCGTTGAGGTCTGATAAGTATAGTAGATCAATTCGTATATATAAATGCGTAGGACAAGTTGAAAGGCGATTAGGGTGGGAGGGCTCGAGTCAGGCGCGGTACGCAGAGGTTGAGACTGAAGGAGTCCATTGGACATGCTCAATGAGACGGCTGGTGAGAAGAGTCGCGAGCATCTCATGATCTAGTCCAGTACAGAATCTTCAAAGTGTGTTGATTCATAGTGCAGCGTTGGGGAGCAAACGATTGTGTATAGGAGTTTTGATGAGCACAACACTCACAAGACACATTATTATGACATTGAGCGCCTAGGAGTATGGCGTTACGCACTCGTTGGGTAGAGAGGATAGCTAGTGGTCTCTAGTACAGCTGAGTAGATAGAAATAAGTCTATTGTCAGGTATATGGGGGGTTGGTTACATCAGACCTGGATCTTTTAGTCATGGGAAGTGATCTCTGCAGAGGGGATCTACACAGTGAGAGGGGAAAGTGTAAGATCTGAAGGCAGACATATAGAAGGTGACACACAACTGATTCTGGAACAGGTGTCGGTGAGAAGCCTATATGACAGAGTTTTGATGCACAGAGATTAGTTAGGGTGGTATGGGGGTACATGAGGAGTTAGTTATTAGTATTGTAGGGGGTATGACGGGTACGGCGAGAGTTTGTAGGATATGGACAGTGCATATTTGAGTGTGATACTGCAACACAACTTATAGTAAAAGTTGAACGTAGGTCTCCAATGATATATTTGCTCTAATTAGATTTTAACAATAGGAGACATAATACATTGAACACACTTGCAACTTTGCATAATCACAGTAGGACACACACATCTTTAATTGAATTTGACATGACAACATACATCATACTACAGTTGGAAGAAGAGTCCTAAGTATAGATCAGCTAGGATTACGATTTATCTCGACGTCGTATGAGACTAGACTCTGCAACAACATGTGATATATGGTCTATCAAAGTCTATGATGTGTGTACTACATTTATGATATTAAACAAAATACATAGGGAGGGGTGTGTCAGGACGGATTATGGATGTATATGCTCTCTATAACTGAGTAACAACATTAGTGTTGGAACATACTTAGATGTGGTGGGTGGGAGTGTGGGTGAAGTTATGTGTTGCGGTATTGGAGAGGGGAGATTAGCGAGTCTTGGTAGGTGTTAGAGGACTAAAGAGATAGATTATGGCAATTGTCTTAGATTCTCTTAGGAATTAGAATCTTGCGTGATATAATCAAGAAGGTTTGGATTTAGTGGGGTGCAAGAACTATATTATGACAGATGATGATTTTTTCACACAGGTGACATTGTGGTGGGAGGGACGGGACCTAAAACATAGGTTGCAGGTAGAGTAGGGTATTTGTAAGGTAAAATGTAGGAGTGTGAAGAGTTTTGAGTGGATGTATCTTAAGATGTTGAGGTTAGATGCGATAGATAAGGACTAGACAACCGAGTGACATCTTTTACATTGTGATGAAAGTGACAAACACAACACTAGTCATCTTTGAGGGCACTAAGAGGAAGAGAGTGATGTGGTTACTACAAACAGAGGACTAGATGAGTTAGATTGGGGTACTGTATGAGTATGAGAGTAATGTAGACAGCATTGAGAGATTCAAAAGGATTTTGACACACATTTTGAATTCAGGGAGCAGACAGTATCTTAAACAGAAGTGCGCAGGTGTCTAGAGATACGGAGGGTGAGATCATGTGGCTTTGATATGCACTCACTTACACAGATAACGAAGGGAGGCTATAGATCGTATGGGTCATGAACATATTTTGTAAAGTCACAACACAGGCTGTCCACTCACACTCTTGTAGGGTAGGTCATTATGGCGTGACAGGGTGTTATAGCAGAGAGGTAGCGGGCACACTTCTAACGTAAGACATGTATATCAGCATTACAGATTTCATACAGTGGACGGGAAGAGGTCCATTCTATATCACTCATAGTAGACACGAGAACAGATGTCAGGCACTAAGAACACACCTAGACTCTGATATCTGATAATTGCGATCAGAACAGTGAGGAGGAGTGTGTAGGGACATGATTAAAGGTGATTATGAGAATCAGTGCAACAGACAGTAGATTGCTAGATCGAAGAGCACATGACTCATTCTCAAGTTAAGAATTTGATAGCAGGATTAGGTGGTTGGAGGGAGATAATGTGGTAGTTGGTACAGTGTGTACTATTTCTGGGTGGGGTGGGGTGGTAAATGGGTTGACTGTCATGGGACAAGGTCAGTTAAGTCAGCACTCGTTGATGAGTCTAAGTCATGATGTTATAGGAGATCTTGAAACACGTTCGGTGGAGTTTGGCAACAGGGTGTAGAGGGATGGTCACACATACATAATTAGTGTTTCGGGATGAGATATATCGAATGGAGGGGTCGTAATGAAAGTTACTCAATACAACAGTATGGAAGCGGTAGTAGTTGACAATCATGTAGGAGTTTGGGAGAGGAGGTCATGGGAGAGAGTCTCGTGGGTGGCACGACTTAGTGACACACTAGTAGTGTGCTGAGCTATCGCACAAGTGAGTCAGCACTGGATCTCATACAAGAGTTAGATAGGCACGAGGTGGTGTGGTGGTATGAGATCATGGAGCACACACACGTGATCTGTCACGTGTGGTAGTAACACACAGCTTTGGTCAAGACAAGTGGTAATCTAAGTGACATTCTCATGTGAGATAGTGATAATAAATAGAGTATGGGTTCATCACTACTCATGAAGCGGATTCTGTTATAGGAGATGTAGCAAACACTACAGATTGTCGAGGAGTCTCTGAGTCTACAGAGAAACAACATTGTGGCGCGAAAGATTAGAGGCGTTGCTGATGTAGTCACATCCAGCAACTTTGAGAATGGTAAGAACTGATGGGGAAGAGACATTCTGGCAACTCACAGAGGATTGCTTAGATGTGAAGATGCAGGTAGTGTGGAGTACACAGAGCACATTGATAGTCGAGGGTGGGGAGACACAGATCACAGGTAAGAGTCATGGACATATATGTAAGAGCACTGCGGAGCACAAATGTTGATTCAGTAAAGTATTATGAGACATTTCCTATATAACATCAATGAGGGATAGGTTTTTGACGTTGTATCTCTCTGGAGTCACGGTGACCAAGAGTGCGGCGGTAAGAACAGGGGATAAACGTACATGTAGCAAGTGCACACAATAACACGCTCACTCAAGCTTTCAGGATCTCAACAAGTAGAAGAGTATGTGATGAAGAGATTGTGTGGCGAGGGGAGCTTATAGAGTGATAGATGTTAGGGGTGGGTTGGTTGGGTCGTCGGTTGTTAGTGATGGTATACAGTCTGAAGGGGAGGGATATTTGAGAACACGGTCATTGCGGAAGTGTAAATCGTCTGCATCGTGTTATTCCATGATACACTGGTGGAGGATGAGTCTCTAGCGAGATGGAATTTTGTAGGTGGGGAATGCTATAGAGGTGTTACTAGGTGAGGATATGTAGTCTTGATTTTTGTCTGTGTTCTGCTATATTATATAGAGACTACACAGAGATATCGGAGACGGAGGGGTTGCTGCGGTATTGCCATGAATATTCTGACTACAGTGGTGGATCAGCGGAGTGGCAATGACAAGGGCGAACGACACATCACAGTCTGAGATAAGACAAAAACAGACAATGATTTAAAGTGTACTAGTAGGATATATTGCATAGATAGATAGTGGTACATCTGGTAGATGAGGTGACTGCCTCTGGGTATACGCGATATTATAGAGTTGTGGTGATAGATCATCTATGGTGCATTAGCGACATAAACACATGGAGACCGCCTTTCACTCTAGTTGTAAGTGGCGAGACTAATATCTCTTATCTGAGACAAGTCGATCGGTATTAGCAATATCTAATTGTGACACTTGTGTTATCTGTGTATGAGATGTTGAAACAGTCTATAAAGGGTCAGTGAGTATCTAAGGAGGGCCCTAAAGAGAATAGATGGAGTGATATATTTGACAGAATATTTTTGTTTGTACGACACTTAACACAAACAAGATGGTACACATAAAGCAGTAAGGTATAGAGTGACGTTTGAGCGGATAGTTGATGGGAGTGTGTCTGGTACGAGAGTGAGTGACTCAGGAGGATGTGGACGAACGTGTGACGGGTGGTTTATCACTCAATCACATTGTTCTTGTGGGTGGGCTGTAGCGGTGAATATAGATAAGTAGTTAATTACACGACATTACAAAAGGTTGGTCAAGGTCAATCTCCACTTTCTATTGGGACTGAGATTTGTCTCTCGTGTCACAATATCGTCATAAGTCGATGAGAGGGCGTATACTGCTTGTAACAGTACAACTTAGCATAAGAGCTCTTATTATATTCGATGGCATTACAGAGTAGGAGAGTTAGATGTATATGTATACTCTACAGATTACGGTAGATATTCATAGATCTAGTAGCAGAACACATATACTATGACGTGGTAGCATTCAGTCAGTACAAATTGAGATGGATGCACACACTGATATAGGGAACATTACATTCAGAAAGATGTTGTACTCTGGTAAAGAACAGATTAGGAGGTGTATAGTGCGATGTTTATGTTAGGTAGGGTATATCTCTTTTGGGCGAATAGTTTTATGTAATACATCACACACACTCAATTCTAGAGCGAGATGACATTGTGAATGATGCGGTTGGTAGATGACTGATGCTTGGAAGTCAGGGATTCTGGAGTGACACTACTTATACATAGTTTGTATGATGTGAGGACTGTACATAGGGAGTGTTCATGGGAGAGATGGTGGAGATAATTAATATATAGAGTAGGGGATACGAAATGCTCGAACTGATTATTGCAGGTGTACTGAGACTGGTCAGTACTAGACGATATAGCGTATAATGCGTGATCTCACAGTTGGCACTAATTGGCAAGGAGTAGAGGCACTTGCTAGAACAGATTGTACAGGTATAGACGTGAAGAGGAGACATGTGTGACAGTAGGGGACAGATCGTAGATGGGGGTGGGACACTACAAGATGGAGAGAGGTTGATGTGTGTGATAAATGCAGTACGGATAAAACAAGAACATACAGACAGGAACAAGTGACACTAAGCACAACTTCTGTCTGCAGTTGAGAGAGTGAGATCTATATGTGGGTAGTAGAGTAAGGAGTTCAAGATTCTCATCGAGATTGCTGAAGAGAGGGAGACGATCTGTGTGACAATTGAGAGAGACACACTTAGAGTATTGACTCTTGATGTGTAGAGAGTATACACGGATTGTACATGTCTATTGTGAGTGTGTACTATTGGTGTGTATAAGTACATAGATGTAGAGGGGGGGTGTCGGGTCACACTATACGTGGCATTATAGTAGATTACTGAGGTGCTTGTCGAGGTATTGGAGCAAATAGGTAGTATCTGCATCTACAAATATGAGAGTATAGGGGGTTGTCAGTGTAGCACACAGATGAAGTGCTACTAGGACATGTGTATTTGATGTGGCAAGATAATAACGTGACTCACTACACTAACATTGTGTTGTCGATTGAAGATCGATCATAACTATGATCTTATACGCTCATACATCTCCCTCTTAAACGCATCCTTCTTTGCACTACTTAGCATCACACAAGAGATCTGGGGATTTGTGTCCTCTGCGATCTTGGACTTATGGACTATGACAGCGGCTTGTTTAATGGGGAGAGTACTCTATAGACAATGAGGAGAGTTATATTCTAATTCTACTATCATAGACGTTCGTAGTAAGTTCTGATTTATGACAAGATTGGGTCCTACATTGCTGACACGCACAACTGGAAGTTCGGTGGGGGACTACCATACGTGTCTTGGTGAGTACGAGGTTACTATAGGAGTGACTGTATCAGATTGTTAGAGCAGCGTGGTAGGGGAGCAATACGAACGAGGGCAGTGTCATGGGTAGGTGTGGAGCACTCTCTATCAGAGTGGTTAGACGTCACTTAGACAGAGGGATCAACAGTGGGTAGAGGACGCTGTTTGTGCCAGTAAGGGGACGTGTAGAGATTGTGAAGCAAAGCAGCTAGACACACATGGTGGAGTCCATAATTGGTGGGTGAGTGGGAGCATCAATGGGTACGAGTGACACATGTAGGAGGGCTATCGAATATTTAGAGGACACACAGGGGATTGGGGTCTATTGAGGACTCAGGAGTGGTCACATTCTAGGTGTATTGACAGTCACTGGCTTGGACTGAGGGTGGAGGGTGAGAAACACAGGGTGATATATCCAGGTGTGGGTGAATGATAGTGGAGTGACAGTCTTGTGTAGGGTGTGTTCTAGTAGAGGGTATGGAACGAACACAAGGATTAGCGAGATGGTTAGACTATGGTGGGATATTGAGAGAGTAGTACACACACAAGATGATGGGTTTTTAGGACAGCAGTAAGGCACACTCGACGGAGATATGGATTAGGACTCATAATTGAGTAAGTGTGTTAGAGTAAGGACTTCTGGTATACAAGTAGGTACTGTGAGTTACAGGTCTGAGTACACAGACGTAGGGTGAGATTGTAAGGTATATCCAGTGTGGATCACTGGAGTGATTCTTAACGGTAGAGGGTGCAAGTCTGGGATTGTATAGGATATGGGATTTTGTGGGTTACACACAAGAGGTTAGTTAAAGTGGTCCTAGTCATCAATAATTGAGGGAGAGGGGTGCAGTGATTAACTCTCTATCTCTTTGCGTAGCGAAATAAGACACCTAGGGTGTGGAAGTTACACATTCCATGATCAAGGTAGACAAAGGATATTAAGCTGTCATAGAATTCATGAGGTCGTAGACAACGTACGCACTATTTCAGCGGGAGGTGTTGAGCGTGATGTCAATTAGGTGTTTAGTATGAGTTCTTGGGTCCTGCTTGAGATATAGTCGGAGTGTCGGGTATTCTGGTGCTCTATATTTTACGACATCTGTGCTCTTACGCTATATGATAGGTGAGATGTTGTGACTTAGATTCGAGGATAACTAGCTTATCTGTGTATGTGAGATAGGATGAGTTCGCCTGGTAACATGAATCTTTACATATACAAATATATCAGTGAACTATTTTGATGTTGATTTATAATTGATAATTTAAATGAAATATTTTTGATGGTGAAGTGGTGAGATAAAGAGAACTAAACAGAATGTAGATAAATAAAATGAAATAGTAGGGTGAGGGTCTGAGGGAAATATATAAATAAGGTTTGAGTAGATTTAAAAAGAAAGGGGTGAGGGGGAAGGGTCTATGGGTGGGCAGTATTGTGGAAATAGGGGTTAGTTTGGTGTTGTCGGTAAGGAGAGTGGGAGAGATTATATATAAAAAAATATAGTGGAGTTTAGGTGTTGGTGGGGTACAACCGAATTAGAAAACCCGAATTAGGGTTTGATGATTTCGGTTCAAGTTTATTTCGTGCTTCTTGTTTATTCGTTCTGCTCAAAGGGCTTTGGAATCGACTACTACACAGAAGGGTTTTGTTCTGAGGTCAAGGCTTAGAACAACTTGGCATACTTGGTTTGAAGCTCTGTTTGGTGTGACAACCGAGTAGGCGTACATGTAACCGTTAACTCGAGTTTTCACGGATCTAGCTAAGCCTAAAAAGGTTGGTTTACTTCCCTTTATTATGGTGTGAATCTTTCTGCTAAAACTAGAATCCATTCCGCTGCGTATCGTCCGCTAAACTGGTACCTAGTTTGTTAAATCTATACAAGTGGCATCAATACGAGTCCACTCGTTTTGCTGCGGCATTAGGCGGTTACACACCTAGAATTATCCATCATGCTTTGACATAGTCTACACCCTAGAGTCAAGTTCACAATCTGATCTGCTGTGTTTTATATTTTATTTATTTTTTTCTTATAAATATGGCAAAAATTATGCAAATCCTTGTCATAATTAATAAAATATGATAGATCTAGATCTTGAAAACTATTAATTGTTAATATAGGTTAAAAATGAATTAAAATTAAATTGTTAATTTAGTAGATTTGTTCCCTTTTTTATTACGATTATAAAAGTTAATCACACTACATATCTAAAAGATCTTGATTTTTATTTATAATAATAGAATCTTTTAATTTTTTTGGAAACTAGATCTTTTAAATATTTAGTCTGATTTTGTTTCTTTTTTCGGCCATAAGACCTACTCAGTCACTTTTGTGATGAATGAGACGATCTAGGCACATAAATGAAAACCTAGTGACGTTCTATGGTTCACTCAATTGGGGGAAGACTCGCAAAAGAGCTCGGATATTACATGTTTACTTGTTTATTTAATGTCATCTTTAGTATTTGTCTACTTATGTGCATATTTTAATTGATTACTCATTTACACGCCTAATATGTATGCAATACGGACTAATACTTAAAGAGAAAGATGATATTAAAATCGTTTTATTAATTACACGCCTAATACATGTTCATTGTGACCTGTTATTTGTTTCGTAGAAAACTTGATTTTTGAGAAAATTAATAAGACTCTAAACTATGAAACTTGATTTCTAGATTAATTAAAAACTACTACTGGACATTAGAAATTATTCGGTAAGTAACGGCTCGTCCAATAGAACAAACTGTGAGAGAAGTTTAAGGCGGGCATTCCTAAAGAATCCAGGTTTTTAATAAGCTTCGAGCTGACCTGTTCTCCGCTTCCTTATGTGGCTTATCATTGGAGTTACCGTGACCAAGTAGTACTACATGTATCATCATAAAAGTTTTAAAATAAGTGCTACAAAGTTGTTTGCATGCCTTTTTGTACACGCTTTTGGCACTTTTATGTGGATACCCCTATGAAAATTTTAAGTCTATGCCAGCCAACCAAGAACACGTGCATTTGGTTTGGCCTCTTTGGTCAGACCTTAGGGTCATTCCAACCCATGGCAAATTTGGTTCACTAGCCAGACCTATGGCTATTTTGCGTGTCTTGCTTTTGGTGGACTTAAATCGTGTATGCTTGGTCAGACCTTGGACCCCCGAAAAAAGAAAAAAAAAAAAAAACATAAGATTAGAACTAAACATGGCGCAAGAACACTTATTATATGATTTACTAATGTTTGACACGTCTCATAAAACTAGGAAGAGTTGCATCAAATGCAATTACTCACGTCGCTCACCTCTTGCCCTACTGTTTATCATTGGTGTCCAGACCTTGGTAAGTAAAGTGAGAGGTCAAGTTTTTGGGGGGGAACTTAGTCTTAATTAGTAAATTAATTGGTAGTTAATTCTATTAAGAATTTAATTATCAAAAATACTAATAAAATTTAAACTTTTCTAAATGTAGATGACTACCATTGTAGTAAACAATTCGTTATTCAGGACGTTTTTTGAAAAACAAAATATAAGTGGATCAAACTTTATGGACTGGTACCGCAATCTTTGGATTGTGCTATCAGTTGAAGACAAGTTACCATACTTGGAGCAGCCAATACCTGCTATGCCAGTTCTACCTCCTAGACAAGTACTTCCTCCAGATGTCCTTAACACCCACACTGATTGGGTCAAGGCTTCGAAGGAAATTGCTGGTCTTATGCTTATGACCATGGAACAACTTGGTCATGCAAAATAATCTGGAACAACTTGGTGCATATGATATGCTAAACGAATTGAAAATGTTGTATGCACAACAGGCAGAGCAGTAACTTCTTCAGACCGTGAGAGAATTTCACGCGTGCAAACAGGAAGAAGGACAGTCTGTAAGCTCTTATGTTCTCAAAATAAAGAGTATAATAGACAATTTGGAACGACTTCGGTCATAAGCCATGACTCAAAACCTTCAGTGAGCCTTAGCTTGTCTCTCTGAGAAAAAATATATGGTTTTTGTTGCAAAATTATAACATGCATAAGCATAGGTAAGACCGTGCTGAGTTGCACGTTATAGCGAAGCTACATGAGCAAACTCTTCCACCAAAAGATACTGCACCTGCACTTCATGCAATAAGAGTAGGAAGGGTCCAGAAAAACCAAAAGAAGAAATCGCATAAGGCTGATAAGGGGAATCAAGGGAAAGGGAAAGCAAATATGGGCTATGCACCTGTGCCATCGTCGCCTTTGCACCCAAACCCAAGAATCCTCCAACACCCAATAAGGATAATCTTGCGAAGAACGCAATCTGCCACCAATGTGGTGAAGTAGGTCATTGGAGAAGGAATTGTCCCGTTTATCTCGCCGAGTTGCTAAAAAAGAAGAAGTTATCTCAAGGAGCTAGCATTCAGTATTTTTTACCATATAACCTCAATTCTTTTCCTAGTACATCTTGATGGTTATAATACAATTGTGGAACTCATAGCTGTATACTACTCAGTGTCTCAGGGAAGTAGAAACTGAGCCAGGAGCTTTAAGTTCTGTGACTGGGACGATGGTCATCGTGCAGCAGTTGAAGCTATTGGAGAATTCCTTGTGTCTCCTTAGTGGAACTAGTTTTAATTTTACACAATTGTCATATGCTCCTTTCTTACTAGAGACATTATTTCAGTTTCACGTTTATACAAGGATGGTTTTGTTAACCGCTTTGAGAATGATAATACAATTTTAGTTTCTAGGAATAATTTGGTTTATTTTAGTGCTATCATAAAGGATGGTATTTATGAAATTAAGTTGTCTTTTTCCAATAAAAATGATAGTTCTATGTATGCCATTAGCAATAAAAGAGCCAAGCTTAACTTGGACTCTACTCTCTTGTGGCACTGTCATCTTGGACACATTAGCAAGAAAGACATTGAGAAGTTGCAACATGATGGACTTCTCGATTCAACTGACATTAAGTCTTTTGAAAAGTGTGTCTCTTGCATGTCTGGAAAGATGGCAAGAAAACCTTATTCACACATCAAAAGCTGAGAAAGGGCTAAAGATCTACTTGGACTAATCCACACACCGATGATAGTTTGGAACCATTTATGAACTGTAACAAGACAAGGATCAAGCTACTTCGCACTTTCAACCTGACGAGACTTTATCCTTAGAGTTATGGGTGGTGGGGTGGGGGTGGGGGTGGGGGGGGGGGGGGGGGGGGGGTGGGTGGGGGGGGGGGGTGGGGGCGGGGGGGGGGGTGGGGGGGGGGGGGTGGGGGGGGGGGGGGGGGTGGGGTGGGGTGGTGGTTACTTGCTAAAACATAACGCTGTACAAAAACTGTATTGGTCCACTCCAAAAAATTATGTCGATAACGTATGGTCACACGTGTTTTTTTGGGTGTTGTCACTAAAGATCGCGTGCACTGTAAGGTCACATACTGAGTAAGGGGATTCGTGGCTAACTTCCATTGAAAAAGCATGACCAAACCCAAATAAAGTGACAAATTAAGGCAACAAGGTTTGTTGGATTTAATCTGTATTAGTGCGCGTAAACACTTATAGTCACGCGAAATGGTTTTTTTGAGCATAACTAGTGTTCGTCCTTTGGCCACATAAATATATAATATATGTGACATTTGAGATGATTTATTTAAGTAAATGTGGTGTATTTTGTGTGACTATTTCTCGTCCTGTGCCACATGAATATATAATAAATGTGACGACGTTTTGATGATTTAGTCACAACACACGGTGTTGTTTTTTTGGAGCTAGCCATATAATTTAAAAAAAGTGGGCCAAAAGTGCTAATAAGTTTACCATATGTTTTTCAAAAAGTCAAGTGAAGGTGTCTATTTGTATGACTATTCTTCAACACCCCCCCCAATGGTCACGTGAATTTTAATTTTGTGTGGCATTTTGTAATATTTAGTCACACAAAGCATTTTTTTTAATTTAGTCACATACAAGTTAACCAAAAGTGGCTAAAAGTGTTAATAAGTGTGACCATATGTTGTTTAAAGTCAAGTGAATGTGTATTTTGTGTGACTATTGTTCATCCAATGGTCACATGAATTTTAAGTTTGTGTGGCGTTTTGTAATATTTAGTCACACAAAGCATGTTTTTTTTAATTTAGTCACATACAAGTTAACCAAAAGTGGCCAAAGTGTTTATAAGTGTGACATGTGTTTGTATTAAATTCAAGTGAATGTGATTTTGTGTGACTATTGTTTTTCATTCAATGGTCATTATGAATCTTTAAGTGGTGAGGCAATTTTGAAACATTTAGTCACACAAAGCTTGTTTTTTTTTTGTTATTTAGTCACATACAAGTTAACCAAAAAGTGGCCAAAAGTGTTAATAAGTGTGAAACATATGTTGTTTAAAGTCAAGTGAATGTGTATTTTGTGTGACTATTGTTTCATCCAATGGTCACATTAAATTTTTAGCATTGTGTGGCATTTTGTATAATATTTATTCACACCGGAGAGTCGAATTAAATAAAGAGTGACCACTAATGATTGATAGCGTGACCCAATATATTTGAAGAGCAATCTTTTAGTTCCATTCACACACTCAATAATTTGTGATGATTAAATATTTATTTATATCTATATATCATAGGTATATATATAATATATATATATATAAACTATATATCTAGGAATATCATTAAATATCATATATATAAAACAGAATTAAAAACAAAAAGCAATTTCAAATTGAATAAAACTCGAATGTAATATAACAGAACCAAACAGCAGATTGTAATGCCGTACATAATCAATAATTCTCACTACCGTACTTTAAAGACTTTATGACTCTTCCCCTCCGTCACCCGCCCGACACCCAACCTTAGCTTGCCGTTACATGGATTCACGCGAGACCTGAATTTTTGCGCTTCGATTGTAATTTGGTGCAGAATTGTAATCACTATCTTTGTATCGTAGTTGGTGGTCGTAACCTGCAGTGAACAAAAAACCCTTGTATCAACCAATGAAATTAAATAAAAGAACTTATATATAATGTTGTTGAAAAAAACATTATGTACCTCCTCATCAAGGAACAACTGATCTTTGTGCATGCAAAGAAACCACCTACGCCATCCTTAAACTGTTTTTAACCCCATTATTTCCTACGTCCGCTATCAATGTTGGACTCCACTAATAATGAATTCAATTGACGCGATTGTAGCAAACATTTTGGGGAGTGCTGGTTATGCAACATTTATTTTCCATCCATCCGACTTGAATAGGTCCCCAAAGCAACAATATTTGATTTTCTTTATGTGCCACCGTTTGCACTTAGATGCCTGACAAAAAGAATTTTTATATGTATATATCAAAATTAATTAAACAAAAGAATAACAGACACATAGTTGAAATACATATTGTTGGTAGTTCTCTGTTGAGATCCATTTCCTAGTGATTGGGAATCTTGAACCCGTTCTTCATGACTTAGGGCGTTTTCTTAGGTCCGACAGTTTTAACAAAGGTTCCGATACGTATATATTAAAACACCAGTACATGAGTCATGTATGTAAAAATTCAAAAATCAAAACATTGTTTCCATTACCATTTTCTACAGTTACAAGCCCAGTAGACATCTTCGAATTCTCGCGTCTTTATACGTACAACAACAACTAGACTGAGTTTTGTCCACCTCATAAGCGGCCCAAATTTGAGTCCACCTTAATATAAATTAAGAAATACATTGACTCGTATAGTTTATGTTCAGTTCCCTGCTACATTAGCATCAGTGGAGTGTTTAAGCATTAGAAAAATATGGAAAATTGCGTAAACAACATAAAAAAATGGCTTACATCTGAGGCTAACATGCAATTGAGATGACAAATTCAACTGCAAACCACCCTTGTGCGCCAACTGATTATCATCAGTTGACTAAGCATTCCCTTGTTTCTGTCAGCTCCTTTGGAACAAAATTCTTGACCAATACATATTTTTTTGTCATCTCGGTGGACAATTTCTTGACCAATACATCTTTTTGTTGACGCTCGCGTCTCTCATTGTTAAGTTGATTTTGAAGTAACTCAATTCTTTCATCAGTTGCTTGTCTTCTTCGAGAAGATGAAAAACCTCTTGTATTGTAACTCCACTTCCACTCCTCTTAGCATAACCACCCTTTTCCCTTACCAAACACAAAACAGTCAATGGCATCAGTGCAATCAACAAGATTCAAGGTTACTTCCTTGATCTTGTCATCAGCTTCCTTTCTGCACAAAAATAAGGGAAATAAGTTATTACAAAACTAAATAATCATAATAAACAAATTTGCAGTCAAACTTACAAGTTTATCTCCCACTGATCTAATCTCATCATCTGTAAATTCTCCGTCTTTGTTTACCCTTCCTTTCAACCACATTATACCACGCGGGGGTTCTTCATCTGCTTCAATTTCTTTATTTTCGATCTAATAAACATCAAATGCATACATCATGTAAAGTTAAACCAAGATAAACACATATGATGTTATAAAATGCAAATGTGAAATTGTGGCAATGTAAACAGATTCATTTCTCAAACTCGTCTCTTAATTTGTAAAACAAACATTATGTAATCTTACCATTTTCTCTTTCAAAAAATATAACCACCTCCGTCCCCCCCCCCCCATTTATATGATGAATAAACATTTTTGAAACAGCGTCATTTTACCTCACGATTTTCCTCTTAAACAACACAAATCATAAGTGGTTAGGGATTTAAAAGCCTTTCTTATGATGCTGTTAAAGATTAATGCTGCTCAAGTAAAGATAGTGGTTGCTGATGATCTTCAAGGAAAAGATACTAAGTGGTTAGATAACGGCTAAGTAAATAATGTTATACACTCTATACTGACCTACTACTACGACTACCTACTACTGCTATAGTAACATAGTTAATCCAGCTAGTTAATATATTACTACTAGCTATATAAGTTAGTACTGCTAGTATAAATTAGTACTCTTCACTAAAGCTTGCTCTAGAACCAATAATGAAATATATGCCAAGTGTTTACCTACTATACTAGCTGGAAATACAGTTTATGATGCTGTGGGAGTTAACTGCTGCCAGTGAAAGTTAACTACTACTGCAGTTCCAGTTAAGACTAGCTAGTGGCGAAAGTTAATGTTGTTGGATTGTTAAAGCTGCAGAAGAAGATTGTCAGCTGCTTATCTATAAATGACATATAGACCTAAATAAAGATGACTAATTAAACCATGTATGCATCGCGGACGTGTATGATTGCAAACTCAACCCATTCTTCTGCTTTCACAAGATTTGCACAAACTTGGCCGGAGTGTCATTTAGCTTCGAAGGTGTATTTAGGTGGGGGCAATATGTATTTTCTCTCAGTTTCATTCTGAAAATACCTAGCAGATTTACCACGACGATGCATTACCAACTTTTTGATTATCAATAACTCAAAATCGTTGCCAAAGATAAACACAATTTGTTTAATTAGTTGCACATAATGTAAATGAATAGATAAACTATGTTAGTACTAGGTTAAAAAATAAGTATAATGTACCGTGATTTCATCCCATAGTTTATCTCTTGATTCTTTATCCACCTTTTTTCCAGGATAGAATCTTCAAACCTATGTGCTCACGAACCAGATCTCCCAAAAAAAACTTGAAAACAGTGCTCTATGTAACCCTGATACCCTATTCAACGCATCAAAGGTTACCTTGATCTTTATTCCACCAGGTTGCCATATTTCCCTGGCAAAACTTATCATAGCCTGGTTATGCCCCTCTTAACTAGTTTCAGATCTGAATGGTCAGTTCCATCCGCATCTTCAGCATGGTTGGTTTCATCCGCATCTTCAGCATGGTTGGTTTCATTCGCATCTTCATCATTAGAATACTTCTCGGATTCATATCCTAACATATCATCATTTTTATTATTAGAATTAACCAAAAGATCATGATCATCGGCTTGAATTTCCACCAAATGATTCTGAACATCAGATTGATTTTTCCATGACTCTTGATCAACACTGTGTAAAAGAAAATGATTATGGGCTTGGAGAGTAATCGTGATAGAAAGAATTGATATTTTTCTGTTTGGTTGCATTCTTTTTTTAGGAGGAGGAATCTAGGTTATATGAAGAATAATAGAAACGCGCTTTTTTTTTGGAAACAAATATGCCATTTATTCGTGGATGATTTCTACAAAAGAATAGATATAAAAGTTTTGGCTCCCATTCTATTTAAATTAACAATTTAATTATTTAAAAAATAACATTTTTGAAAAATCTGCAATTTGGCTTCCAAACTGTAATTTTTTTATCTCAAACTACTGCTAGTAAATACCATAATGCTGAGCCAGTGGGACAGTTAATGCAGCCGAAGTGAAAGTTACTACTGCTATTCAAGTTAAACTGCCAGTAAGTGAAAAAAGTAATGTACTGGATTGTATTAAAGCTATCTGAGAAGATTAAGCTGCTTATTATGAATGACCATTACACCCAAACGCTTTTTATATCCACAAAATATGTATCTTGTATGTGACCTCATATTATTTTATCCTATATGACGCCGTTCTAAAAATACAAAAAGAATTAAAACAACATTAACTCAGAAAGTTTTATTAAATTACAATCATCAACAGATACAAGTCATCTGCTAGCATGAAATATTGTTTGAATCAGCTAATACCAGTTAGAAGTGCCCAAAAATTGCTTAACCATGTTACCGGAATATGTTTTTAAGATTATACGAACATGAAATAAACAAAATGATAAAATCCTTTCGTCACCTTCAACATCAAACCTTTCTTTTTCCCCTTGACCTTATTGTATTCCATACTTTCAGATGTCCTCATTCAAAATTTTCTTCACAAATTATCCATGTTTTCAACATTAGCTAGTCCAAGCACCCAACCCTTGATGGAATAGGGCTCTTTAAGATGACATCGGAATGGGCGCTCTTGCAACTGTAAAATAAACCTCAACATTGTCATATCCCTACCAATTTCAAGCAATCTTTTGAGGAAATGGGTTTTTCCTTAACCCCTTGGTAATCTGGATGGCCCCTCCTTAGGAATACCTTTTATTAATGGCCCCATAGCACTAGAAACCCCTTGTTGTCATCTGACTGTCCTGAAGTAGAGCACAATTAATTCTTTCTGCAAAAACAAATTAAAACAATCAAACTAAGTCTGGTAAAGTTTGTTGCCACCCCAACCCCCCCCAAAAAATTTTTTTAAACAGATGCAAGCACACCATTTGACCCACATTACAGATGCACATTACAGTGCCCTAACCCAATAACCACTAACTCTGTTAATAAGCTAAACCCAGCAGCCCTAACTCTACAAATAAGCTAAACCAAACAGCCTTATGATTGAAAATAAGCAAATAACCTAATCAAGAAACCCTAACTCTGCCTAATAGCTAACCAATAACCACCAAGTCTGCTAATAAGCTAAACCCAGTAACCCCTAAGTCTGCTAATAAGCTTAACCCAATAACTACTAACTCTGCTAATAAGCTTAACCCAACAGCCCTAACTCTACAACTAAGCTAAACCAAGCAGCCCTATTTCTACTAATAAACAAATAACCTAATCAAGAAACCCGAAGTCTGCTAATAAGCTAAACCCAAAATAAGCTAAACACCAAAATACAAATAACCCAATACAAAGAAGCTAATAAAGCTATTAAGCTAAAACCAAAATAAAGAACAACAAATGACAAAACCTTTACTCATTCAAATATGGACGATGGTATTGCAAATATTGGTTTGGAATTAGAGTTATGTATGATTATTGGGTCGATTATGCGAAATTATGTTTCAATTTATGGTTGTGTTTGATTATTTGGTCGGGGTTGTAAGTAGATTTACGCTATGGACTGTAACCCTATTATTAAAAATAAATAAATTATTAAAATTTTATAAATAAATGGAGAATTAATTAAATTAAAAGTTTATAATTTGTGTTTTTATGAAAAATAATTAAATGAAAATTAATTAAATTAAAGTTTATAATTGTGAATTAAATAAAATAGTAGCTTAAAAATAAATTAGCCTATAAATTTAAGATATCGAGTTATAATCATCGTGATATCGAAACGTTTTTATTAAGGTCGGATCTTCAACAAAGAAATATCTTATCGTGTTTTCGGAGCTTAAGTTAGTAGTAAACATCGTAAACGTTTATTTGAAGATGAATTAAGCACCGCAAATAGAAAATGGAGGTTAAAGCTCGTTCCAAACTGGTTGTTATCCGTCCTCGAACATTCTCAAAAACTATACAGGATTACCATGAATAACGACATTCCATTCTAGAATCATTTGTGTCCTCAATAAATTCTATGCATAGCCATTATTTTATCGGAAAAGGACTCACCCTCAAGTGTAAACCATATTATTAACTGTGGAAAGAGGGTAAGAGCCTCGTCGAGATAGATATGATAGCTATAGCATGAAATAGTTCACCTAAAAACAATATCCAAGTATCTCATTCAAAACATTTTTAGTATTTTTGATTGTTTTTTGAATGTTAATACTATAAGAAAAACAATAACAATGATGACATCATGCATGATTTGCTTCACTGACCGCCTTCCTATAAAAAGAAGATGATGAAAATACCACCTTAGACCAACATCATTGTTTCTTCTTTCTTTGTCGCTATAGTCGTTATACAATGCTTACTAAGAAGTCATGCAAACCACATTGTATGTCTTGCCGATTATGGAAGTTCACATTAGTTTGGTTTCGTGTATAGTTTATTGTCTAATCCATGTGTGTAATAATTTAATGTTTAATAGTTTACTTTAGCTCGTTTATGGATTTTTGTTTACTTGTAGGTCATTAATGTTAATTCGTGCCTTGATAACTTACGACATATCATCTCAGTAACAAATATGTATAAAGAGAATACCTTGTCAAGATTGTGTTTTAAATGTACTTTCACTGATATGACTTTGTTCAAGTATTAGATAATAACCAAGGTTGCAAAAGTCGCGAATCACGAATTGCTCATTTTGGGTATTTCCGATGAGTTTTGTGTAGTTCGTCAAGATTTTCCTTAAAAATCAACTTATAATAGATATAAACAACTATCATAAGTGATTAAAACACCAATAGAAACGGAGGTAGCTCGTCAAACCTACTGGTTTATCCGTCCTCTGAACAACTTCTCAACAAACTATACGTCGTTTTACCATGAAAAACGACATTGCCATTAGAATCATTTGTGTCCTCAATAAATTTCTATACATGCAAATTTGTAAAGATTACACTTGTAAGCCATAATCGTTAAATGTGAAAAGAGGGTTAGCCTCAGTCGAGCTAGAGCATGTATGTGTTAATGAAAAGTCACCTAAGTGTGGAACCTAGAACACAATATACAAGTTCAGATTTCATAACATCTTTAGTATTTTCGATTGTTTTTTTAATGTTAATACTATAAGAAGAACAATAAAAATGATGACATCATGCATGATTTGCTTCACTGACCGCCTTCCCGTAAATCAAGAAAATCAAGGCACATTAAAAACCTAAAACAAGTATTAAAACAATAAAGCTAATTTGAAAAATTCAAACTTAATTAGAAATTTAAAAACTAATTTGAAAATTATTTAAAAACTTTTTAAACTAAAAATACAAAATCTTAAAACCTATTTTTGTAAAACTAATTATTATAGCAAATCTTAACTAAAAATTCAAGAAAATTTAATGAAAAGTGCTAAATACATTTTATGAGGTTAGAAATTAAAAGTTGGAAGAAATAAAGCTACAGATAAGCTGCTAAAAATAAAATAAGCAAATAAGCTCAAAACAGATAGTCTATAAAGGATACAAAACAAGGTATAGGTTGAAAAAGACCCAAGGGCGGAGATGGTTGAGGTCTTGGTGTGAAGGGGAGGTCACAGGTTCGATACCTGTGGCTTCCTTTTTGGCATTTCCCTCTACAAAAATTTTGGTATTTCCCTCGCCAAAATTTTTAAAAAGCCCCCCATAATTTAAAAGTATTTACTTCCACTTAGTGTTGTGGATTAAAGTCTAATGCTGTCTGAAGCTTATACTTAACTGCCAGGTATAGTTTAATGGTTTTTGAGGATACTTTTCATAAATATAACGATTACTTCGATTAAGGGTTTATATCTTTCTTATAATCGTTTTCAATCATTCAAATACTCTCTAATCATAAACCCTAACTCAATTTCATCATCAATCATCAAAACCCATCACAATGTCAACACCCACGTTCGCTGAAACACATAATTTAGTTTCATTTTTGGAGAACCCTACTGAAGGCGAAGGATTTGAGTAGATTGTTGATTTTCTCAATGCCAATCCGATCAAGTATGCATTAACGGTGAATCCTACAATCTACACTTCATGTATTGAACAGTTTTGGACTTCTGCAAAGGTTAAAACTATTAAGGAGGAAGTTCAGATACAAGCCCTAGTTGATGGGAAGAAGTTTATGTTAAACATTGACAGCTTCTATAACGTGATCTTCGATTGGATGATGCTGAAGGTACTGCATGTCTACCTAATGACACGATTTTTGAAGAATTGCTCACCCTCCATTATGAGAGAGTCAACGGGCTCCTCGATAAATAAAACGGGTGTGATTGCAACACACGAAGGAAGTCCAGAAATAATAATATCTTTCAAAGGTATAGAGCTTTCCTCGTCATCGTCATCATCGTAGCAAACGGGAATCTTCCAATATCGATCTTTAGCCGCTTGCTCTTCTTCAATTCGCTTTTCTTCTTCCTTCTTTTGTATCAATTGACCAACCATATCACACATGGATGTCATTTGCTCCATAAGCTTATTTTGAGAATTGAGAAACTCATTTTAAGAATTGAGAAGGCTATTTTGAGCATTGAAGATTGGATGATTGACGGTATATTGCGGGGGTTGAAATTGGTCAAAACCAAAAGAATTAGAATCATAGCACGGATTTTGCTCATGATAATAGTCTTCATTCATCGGTTGACATTGAAAAGTCTCATGAGGACCCCCGCAATTTTCACAACAAAGAAATTGTTGTGGGTGAGAATTATCAAATTGGTCATAACCGGAATAATTAGAATCATAACACGGATTAGGTTCTTAATAATTCAACGGTTGACATTGAAAAGTCTCATGCGAGCCCCCGCAATTTTCACAACAAAGATATTATTGTTGAAAATCATGAAAATCTTGCGGGAAATTAAAGTCTTGATTGTAACACGGTTCCGGATAGATAAACGGAACTTGAGGTGTACAATAGTGACCATAACGAGCATCGTTCCCGCAAAATTCACAAGAATAGATAGGAGGTTGTGGAGGTGGGTTGAAAACGTTAGGAGAATCATCAACAAAGTTAGGTTTTGAAACGTAAGGTAATGAATTTTCTTTTTCGGAATAGCACGTCGGATCAAAACTTGGCAAAGTTTGTGGGAGCTCATCAATGGTTTGATTGCATGGTTCCGGATTAGAGATAATCGGAGCTTTCGGTGGACAATTATAACCAATATGAGCACCTTTCCCACAAGACTTACAAGTGCATTGTTGACAAAAGATTCCATCTAACGAATCACCACACTCGTAACAACAATTGTGGTTAATTTGTGGAGGACTTTGCGAGGAATTTTCACCGGGGTCCTGTTTGACAACGAATGGCTCTCGAGGAGCATTAACAACGTTGGTATCGTCATCGGATGACTCGGAAGTGTTTAGAAGGTCTTGGTTAATTCCATTTTCATGACAAGTTGTAAACCAAACTTCCTTTAATTTCTTCCGCCATAGAGCACATCCTTGACAAGATGGACCTTCAACCGGGTTTCCACACTTCACACAATCCTGAGGGGGTCGTTGAGACGAGTCGGGCATTTTATTAGGATCACGAACGAACTTGTCTATGAGACCTCCTTTTGAACAACCACATGATTTATTGTACAAAGCTCCACAAGACGAACATTCTCTAATCGCGTAAAGGGGATTTAAACGATAGTCGAATGACGCCATAAGAATTAAACAATTTAGAGGGATAAGAAAAGAATTAAATAAATAAGAAGGTAAAGAGAAAAAGAATTAAATGAATAAGAGGGTAAAGAGAATAAGAATTAAACGAATAAGAGGATAGAGAAGAATATTTATAGATTTTTCAAATAATACATAATGAAAAAAAAAATAGGAGTAGGAAAGCGCGAAGTATAAAACCACCCTTTCCTTTCGGGTCGTAGTCCTCGGAACAAACCCTCTTTTATTACCCTTACATTATAGTTTGTTTATCAATTAAAGGTGAGCCGTATTTCACAAGTGACAATCAAAAGGCCAATTTTAAATCTTTTGTCGGGAATTATTATGATAATGCTTCCGTTGAAAAACATTATATTGTGATGATTTTGATTTTTTATTCATGGACATGTTTTTTATTTTTGGTTTTTTTTTCTTGTTTTATTATACTATTACTAATAAAGAAATGAAAAATATTTTTTGTGTTATATATTTTTATAAGATTTAAAAGAAAAAATTCTTCACTAAACGGGAAAATTAACTTCACGAGGGAAGGGTCTTCAAACACGACAAACTTCAACTCAATATTCGTTTCATGGCCTCCCCGGCAGCGGCGCCAAAAATTGATTTAACCCTTTTTACTGTATATATAAATATAAATAAATATATAAATAAATATAAAAAAGAGGATAATATCAATAATAGTAGTATAGTAAACCGGAAGTATCGGTTTCTCACTTTGTTATCCACAAAGTTTAAAACCGGACCCGGGTCGTTCTTCCCGACGAGGCGTGAATGGAAAATCGAGTCGAGGTTTGTACAATGTTTGAATGATCAAAGATTGGATTGGAATCCTAATTCTACTTAATAAAATGAAAAAATGAATAAATAAAACCTAAAAAACGAAAGCTAGAAAGGATTTAAACAAAAAAAAAACGAAAACGAGAACGTAAAAGCGCTACTTAAAAACCTAATTATTACAATTTTAATACTGAAGTGATTTTTTAACTTTTAATAAATCTTAAATGACTAAAAAGTAAGAATAAAGAAAACTATATCAAAAACGGAGGTGTTTAAGGCTAAAAACGCGAAGAAGAAGGGATTCGAATCCCGTTCTTTAAAAATCGAATTTCTAAAATATTGACCCTACGAAAGCGAATTTATTTTTCCTAGGTCCTAAACGATAAAAGAAAATTTTAAAAAAAAGATTTATATTTTTTTGACTTTTAATTTATTTATTATGAATTAATTAAGATTTTAATCTAAATAAATTATAAAAAATACTAAACGATTTTATAAAAATCTGAAAAAAAAGTGAAAAATAGCTTAAACAAAGCCTAACCTAAGAAAAATAAGCTGGGGGGGGGTGGGGGTCATCCCCCAAATTTTGGGGAGGTCGATCGCCAGCTTATTTGGAATAAGCAGTTAAAATCAAAAAATGGCTTATATGCTTAAATGGGCAGAAGCCCTTAAATAATTAATTAGAAATCCTCTACCGGATGAGCTAATGTTGACAACGTGAGGGGTATATGATATTAAGGTTTAGAAACGGTTGAGGTCTAGGGGATCGATCCATGCTCACCCTTACTTACCATCTTGCCTTTTCATTTTTTTTACAAACTTATTAAACACATAAAGGTGAACATTTTTTAAAACTACAACTATTTTTGAAACTTAACAAATAAGTTGAAAATTAAGCACAAGGATGGTAGAACACACTTTTTAACTAAGGACACTTATAAGCAAAAACTATTAAGGCCAGTATAGCAAAAAAAAGCTAAGGAAATTGGGAAATGAGCAATGACAGGTTAACTACAATACTAAATAAGCTAGAATAAATAAAAAAATAGGCTCAAAGAAATAAGCAAATAAGCAAAAAAGGTAAGCAAATCAAAGGCAGACTACTACTATAAACCTAAGTCCTAATGGGAAAAGGCTAACTAATAAGCAATTTTAAGCAAACTTAAGCTAAGGGAGACTAAAATAAGCTAAGGCATAGGAAGTCTAACACCTAATAAGCTAACCTAACAAAAAAAATAAGCACTAGGAACAGACAGAAAAGCCAAAAGAAAACTCAAATAAGCTATGGGCACTACTGCATACCAACAGCCAAGGGGACAAAGTTTGGGCTTAATTTTTAAGCAATCAAACCAACAAACTAACCCTCAAAACCTAAAAACAGCTGAAACTAGACCTACTAACTATAAGAAAAAGGAAAAATTAGATACTATGAAGAACAGATGAGCAAAGAAAAAGACCAAGGACAAGGGCAGAGTGTATGCGGAATCTACACTTTGATACTCTAGAGGTGTTTATCAATGGAACAGTAATAACCAAACAAACAATGAACAATGAACTAACTGCTTCAATATTATTAGGATAATAATACGAGTACTCTTGTAGTACTGGGGTTACAAACTTGAAGCTATTACAATCTTTCTCTAAGATGTATTCGTCTATTAAAAGTATATTTCTATACTAAACCTAGGATCTCCTTTTATAGAACACAAGGAGTCCTTTACAAGATAACAACCTATCTTTTAGGATCAGTTACAATTCAAATATAAAAGATAAACATCCCATAATTCTCTCCATGCATCCTTATCTCCAAGTCAGCAGCTTTGACTATCAGCAGTATTAACTCTTTCTCCTAGCAGTATTAACTAACACTAGCAGTACTAAGTTTGTATTGGCAGTACTAACTCTATTAGTACTGTTAGTTACACTTTGGCAGTATTAACTCTTGTGAAGATTTATTCCTAACACGGAGTCAATGGCCGGTGCCCTTAAATAGGGTACCGGCCCCCTTATAATTAAGGGGGCCGTCCATGTATTTAAGGGGGCCGCCCATTTTCAGACGCTCCTCTTTTTGTCCTTTTTAGGGGAGGTGTTTACTGGACTTTTTCTAGCCGAAATGGACCAAGACTGCTTATTGATGTAGATTCTTTGACAATATCCTAAGAACTAAGTGCCAGTTGTTGCAGGAAAATCAAACAAAGGAAATTGCAGGAACCAAAGATAACATTGTTGCAGGTCAAGCTCAAAAGGAAAAAGATCCTGAACAAGAGTACATCCTAATACCTCTATGCACAACTGATCCATTAATCTCTCAAGGTCCTAAGGATAGTGAAGGGGATGCTGGAATGAAGCCTACAGAAGTGGATGAAAGAGGAGCTTCTGATAAAAATGAAAAGGATGCACAAGATACAAGAAGTGAGTTTGAAAGGCTAAATCAAAGGGAAATGCAGACTGAACACACTAATAATACTAACAGTATTAACACTGTTAGTACTGCTGGACCATCATTTGATAATGTTGTTCCATCACCACCAGTTAATACTGCTGGACCTTCTGTTAGTACTGCTAATGCATTTGAAGAACATCTATTTGAACGATTTTCTCCATTCAAAAATGCATTTACCCTTCCATCTGTTCCAAATGTGTCTTCAATGGATAATACTGGCATCTTTGGAAATGCTTATGATGATGTGGAAGAAGAAGTTGACATGAACAATGTAGATACATCTTATACAGCTTCTGATGCCCCTTTCACAAAATTCCTTAAAGAACATCCTCAAGATCAAGTGATTGGAAGTCTAAAAACACCTATACAGACAAGACACATGACCAAGATAAATGAAGAACATAGTTTGTTTTCCTTAGTTTACAAGCTTAGGAGAACAAATCACAAAGATTTTCAAAATTGTCTGTTTGCATATTTCTTGTCTCAAATGGAACCCAAGAAACGAGTTCAAGCCTTAAAAGATCCAAGCTGGGTAGAAGCAATGCAGGATGCGCTTCTCCAATTTAAACTACTAAAAGTTTGGACCTTAGTTGATTTACCAAGAGATAAGTGGGCAATTGGTACTAAATAGGTTTTTAGAAACAAGAAGGATGAAAGAGGCATAGTGGTGAAGAACAAAGCTAGATTGGTTGCTCAAGGACATACTCAAGAGGAAGGTATAGATTATGATGAAGTCTTTGCACCAATTACAAGTATTGAAGCCATAAGATTATTTTTGGCTTATGATTCCTTCAAAGATTTTGTAGTCTTTCAAATGGATGTGAAGAGTGCTTTTCTATATGGAAAGATAGAAGAGGAAGGAGTATGTCTTCAACCTCCCTGGGTTTTGAAGATCACACTTTCCAATAAAGTTTACAAGGTATGAAAAGGCTCCTCTAGGACACATCAGGCCCCAAGAGACAAAGTTATGAGACAATTGTTAACTTATATGCTAGACAATGGTTTTCCCTAGGCGATCAGATCCGATAAAACATTATTTATTAAACAGACATAAAGATGATATCCAACTAGTACAGGTTTTAATGTAGATGACATCAGTCTTGGGTCAACTAAGAACGGAAATGAGTACAGAATTTGAAAAGCTGATTAATAATCAGTTTCCAAATAAGTTCTATGGGGAACTTTCCTTTCTTTTGGAGTCAGGTTCCAACAAAGAGTGAGGGTGATTTATTTATCAGCCAAGATAAATAATGTAGCTGAGATTTTTTTTAAGTTTGATTTTTGCCTAGTAAAAGATAACATGCACTTTAATTATAGACAAACAAGCCATTGATAAAGGATGAAGAAGCTGAGGATGTGGATGTACACTTATATAGATCAATGATTGGATCATTGATGTACTGGACCATCAATGATTTTCCTGCTCGAAGCAGTTTGTATGGGTGGTCTGGGCAAGGCTACCTTGCATGCCCCACATGTAATAAGGACACTCCAAGTGCGAAAGTGAGGGGAAAATCATTTATGTTGGTCATAGAAAATTCTTACGCCTAAGACATACTATAAGGATGAAGAGGACATTCAATGGTAAAATTGATATGACACCTATTCCTAAAACCCTTACCAATGCGGACATCATGAACCAACTTAGGGTATTGCCAAGACATGTCCTGGGGAAACATTCATCTAACATGCAAAAATCATGTGATCGAAATGTCGAATTTAATTGGAATAAACGATCTATTTTTTATGATCTGGAGTGTTGACCTACTCTTCAACTAAAACATAATTTGGATGTAATGCATATCGAAAAGAATGTGCTTGAGAGTTTGCTGGGTACCTTATTAATGAACGGTAAATCTAAAGACAAAAAACGGATAAGGGCAGAGGAAGACTTGAACGAGACTGAGGCAAATCGAACGGAGTTTTTGCTCGTTGATAAAGAAGCGAGAAGTGCTAAAATGCCTCATCCCAAGTACTCTTTCACACCTGATAACAGAAAAAAAATTCTGTCAATTCATCAAAGGAGTTAGACTACCTGATGGGTTTGGATCGAGCTTCAAGAAAAAAGTGACCGCTGATGATAACAACATTACGTGCATGAAGTCTCATGACTATCATATAATGATGCAACGGTTACTTCCTTATGGAGTTCAACAATACTTACCCAAAGACATTTCACCAGCAATAATCGAGCTTTGCTTATTCTTTAAGAGCAGAAATGTTTGCTCGAAAGTTTCTGCAAAGCGGGACATGGGGAAAGCCAAAAAGAACCACTGAATAATATTAAGTTGCTCTTTGGAGCATATATATCCTCCTAACTTTTTTTGACTGTAAATTCCAATTTTTTAATGTAATTTAACCCAAAGAGGTTATTCTAGGTGGCTCTGTTTACATGAGGTGGATGTATCAATTTGAAAGATACATGAAGAAGCTTAAAAATTATGTCTGAAATAAATCCAAGCCTGAAGGTTCTATAGCGGAGGGTTATGTTGCAGAAGAAGCATTAACTTTCTGTTCACACTATCTTAAGGTTGTTGAGACGAGGATTTAAATCGCTTGACATAAATGGTTCTCGTCCTCCGGGGCTAAATCCAACAGATACATTTCAGGTGTTCCAATCAATATGCGAACCGGTGGGTAAAGAGGTATATACTATGATGAATACAAAAGTTATGCAGACTGTTGTATGGTTTATACTTAACAACAGTCCTGAAATCGACGTCGTACAGATCGATGCCACACAAAAGTGGTTTCTTCTTTTCTTTATCTGAAACCATTTTATAATTTCTGACAGTTAATTTTTTGACGACTTATTCCAATATATGAACATATATAGGGAATTTCCAAACAATAACTTAGAAGCAGAATTTCCTAGCTGGTTTGAACTCCAGGTAAACGCATTCTATTTATTACCCTGTCAAAGTATCGATCATTCGTCATTTCAATCTATTTTTATCGTTTTTGTAGATCCGTTAAAAGAGCATGGAAAATGACCCACGGTGTAGTCCTGAGTCTGAGTTATTCTTTTTGGCTTGTGGACCTGAATCGAATGCAAACACACACGCTGCTTGCGTAGTTAACGGTGTGAAGTTTTTGGTACACGACCGCAATATACATCGTACAACTCAAAGCAGCAGAGTTGCAACATCCGGGCCTAATGGAGAGATGTTTTATGGTCAGCTGGAAGAAATTCTAAAGCTCACTTATATCGGCAACCGCAAGGTTGTGTTGTATAGATGTGAATGGTTCGACACCAGGAACCCTCCTTTCGCACGCTCTGATCACTCCAAACGTTGATATATTAAACAGGGCATAAACCATATTTTGACTGATAAAGATTCTTATAGAGATCAACAATACATTCTCACGACACACGCAAGACAAGTCTTCTACCTTGAAGACCCGGCTAGACGACCACCTCACTGGAAGGTCGTCGAAGATGTTCATCATCGAAAGATCTGGCACCGGGATATGGTAGAGGACGTCCAAGATGTTATACATGATAGCAATTCATCTGATGTTGCACTGTCCGCTAATTTGGGTGATTTGGACTATACAATTTTGAGTACAATTGATGAATCAACAGAAGTGGATGCCCCACCACATAATGAAGTTCCTGACAAAGAAAGTGTTAATTTTATTGGTGATGAAGATGATGTCGTTCCTCATGTCCTTGAAGATGATGATCTAGATGATGACGTGCGTGATGATGATGACCCCGCTAGTGTTCATTGTGTTTCTAGTGATGATTCTAGTGAGGATGAAAATTGATCTTAAATTGTAATTTGGAAAATAACACTTATTTGAATGAAATTATCATTATATGTTTAAATGTGTGTATATATATATTTGAATGTGTATATTTATATAAATGTGTATATCTATGTGAGTTTTTTTTGGTACAGCTGTTTGGTACTTCCCTGAGTAAGAGATGTTGGATGCTGCATGCGTTTTGATACAGCTGTTTCTGCAAATGACTAGGAATAAATGAAGTGTCCTATGTCCTTATAAAAAGTTGCTGGTGTTTGGTTTCATATGGGTGGTTTATACTGTGATAGACCAGATATGTAATAGACCAGATATGAATTTTTAATTATTATGTTGATTTGGGTGCTGATATAGAAATTGTATGGTCTTGTACTTGTATTTTTACAGATGGCATGTGTAGCTCCACGATCACACGGTGGAGATGCAGGTGGGGATCCACTTGACGATCGACGGCCTAGGTTGTTACCCCACCAATGCGAAGGTAAGAAAGTGTAAATTATTTTGTAAACTTGAGTTTGATTACTTGTTGACTCATCGCTTATATTTGTAGGTTCGGGGAAACGTGGGGAAAGCAAACATAAGGCGTTAAAAAAGGCCTTTAAACAAAATGGCTACCGCAAACTGGAGATAGTGTTCGAGGCGAAGGATCAAAAAACCTTCAAACCAGTAGGCCAATATGGTGCAAACTTCTCTAGCTATGTTGGGGAACTAATCAAGGAAATTCCCCAGTATTACGATTCATGGGAGAAAGTCCCCCCAGTGGATAAGGCACCCTTAATCCCACGACTCCAGGTCTTGTTTATATTATTTCTATTTTTATTGTTATATGTTTACATATTTTTGTTTATTTAAAAATGTGTTTATTTAAATGTGTGTGCTTATTTAAATGTGTATACTTATTTGCAGAACTATTTTGACTTGCAACCCCACTTAAATGACGAGACTATAATCAAAATAAATGGCAAAGACAAGACAGTGGGGAGCTTGGTGAGGGCTGGGCTTCAGAGGGATTTTGCACGTTGATATAGCGACAACAAATGTAAGTTCAAGGATAAGTGGTTTAATAAGAAGATGGTAGAACAAGTAAGGCAGGAGAAGCCGCCGAAGTGGAAACCTAGAGATGCTCAGTGGCAGAAACTTGTTGACTTCTGGTCGACCCAAATCGGATGAAACAATCAGAGAGGAATGCCTCAAATAGAGCGAAGAACAAAGTGACTACCCACCTAGGATCAAAATCTTTCGCGGAAGGAAGACACGAATTCCTATGACTCTTTATTATTTTTTTATTTGTTATAATATTTTAAAGGTGTTTATATTGTTTATATATAGTTCGTTATTAATTTGTTTTGTATGGTTTATATAAAAATAGTTCGAAGAAAACTAGCGTTACAAGGGCTTGATAGATCATTGGAGGCGTCGTCATTCGGATAAAGACGATAATTTTTGTACTCGGGAAAACAAAACACTCTATGTAAGTACTTTTCGTCTCGGTCAGATTTTGAGAACTACCTGACAAAGATTCAGAAAACAAAATAATTTCTCCCTGTTAACAACCTAAGTTTATGGTCATAAGACTAGAGAGAATTAAGTAGTCTGTACATATGAATTAGAGATCATCAGTAGTTTAGTGTTGGGGTTGGGGTTGGATCCATGGCCCATTCAGATCAGAAAGATCACAAGGGTAGTTCCCGTCATTATCTTTTATATCTGTTCTAGCATTTCTCTTCACCAGTAACTCTCCAATTTCCTTTCTTTTACAAACAGCAGCATAATGCAATGGTGTTTGACCTTCACTGTCTTTCCTATTCTTGGATCTTAGGTAGGAATAGGAGTTTAAAACCATAATGGTCATAATGGATTATTAATCCAAAAGATGATTGTAATTAGAATCTGTAATCTTTCTTCTCCCTATTTGTAAGGAATCTATCTATGGTTTGAATGGTTTGCTATCAACCGATTGCTTCATGAATCTTTCAACCTGAATATTAAACCATTAAATGTTTATCATTAAGGAGGTTTAGCGAAAGTATGATACTTAGTTACTCACATGTTTACACTATGTTATCGAGTTTAACAATGCATCTACTAAGTAAATGTAAATAAAACATACACAACCAGAATGCAAATACAGCATACTTTGGTTTATAAATCATTATTTATTTGTGTTAATAATACAAGAGTATGCTTTAGTGTTAACTATTCATAGCTATAACTTCTTACAATCTAGTACTAAGATATTTGATAACAATCCGATTCTATGTGAAGTAAGATGATTGCTTTTTACCGGTCATTGCTGCACCAATTACCAAACACCCTTCCATCATTGTTATATTAACTTCTTTTTCTAACTACATAGGCAGAAATGAAAGCAATCCAAGATGCAATCACCGCTGGAACCATTCCGCCCAAGACGGATAGACAAAACTTGGCTGAAGTCACTCGGAGCACAAATCGTGCGCATATAGCGGGTGTAGGTAGGAATTTAGCAGGTATGGGAAATTTGGATTCTGGGAGGTCACAATCGGACCCAGCTTATTGTACCCGGGAACAATTAGAAGACCTAAAGAGGCAACATTGTTGGGAATTAAGGTCTTCTATAAAGTTTATACTGCTAGCTCAACTTAGTACTGCCAAGCTTAAAGAGTTTGTACTGCACAGATTATAACTACCAGTACTAATCGGTTAGTACTGCTAGAGCAAAAGTTAGTACTGCCGATATTAACTTAATACTGCTGAGAAGAAGTTAATACTGTTGAATACTGAAGACTGCATGAAGATAAAGACGTGTGAAGGGATATGCATGGATTAGTTCAAAGTATATATTCCTTAAAGATAAGAAGATATGTATAAGATTATATATTTAGAAGATATGTAGACATCTTATAGAAGTTTAAAAAGATTTGTAGTTATCTCGTAAAGGACTCCTTGGTGTATAAAAGGAGATCCTAGGTTATGGTTTTAGATATCAGTTTTCCATAGAATTCATAGCTTTAAGGTTGTAAACCCTATCACTTCATTAGAGTGATCGTATTAATATATTGAAGTTTATTGTGTTGGTTATATCTTTCTGTGTGTCAAACATACTTTACTGTTTCATTTAGTATACTTCTTAGTGGTATAAACTAGATTCCGCATAGTTTATATCATTCACTCAAAGTTTCATTCTTAGTATTTTTGGATTTATCCAAGGATACTAAACCTTACATCAAGCTAAGGAGTTAAAGATCTATTCTTTGGGATCAACAAGTGGTATTAGAGCTTGTTGTAAAGCTTTAAATAAGAAGAAACAACCAATACATCCTAGATCTAATTCTCAAGTGATAAGATGGAGGCAGGAACCACTACTACCAATCTGACTGCAAGACTTCCTATTCTTAACCCAACAAACTATGATCTCTGGTTAATGAGGATAGAACAATACTTCCTTATGACTGATTACTCCCTATGGGAAGTAATTAAGAATGGTAACAAAGTGCTAAAGAGAACTGTTGGAATAGTCAAACAGGAATATGAACCTATTACTGCAGAAGAAAAGCAGGACATGAGGAATGAGATGAAAGCAAGAGCAACTTTGTTGATGGCACTCCCAAACAAGGACCAACTGAAGTTCCACTCATATCAAGATGCAAAATTGCTAATGGAAGCCATAGAGAGGAGGTATGGAGGATATAAGGAATCCAAGAAGGTTCAAAGGACACTTCTCAAGAAACAATATGAGAACTTTGATGCATTAAGTTAAGAAATAATGGATCAAACCTTTGATAGGTTACAAAAACTTATCATTCAGTTGGAGATCCAAGGAGAAGTGATTAACCAAGAAGATATGAACTTAAAGCTGTTGAGAAGTGTTCCATCTGAATGGAAGACTCATGCTTTAATCTGGAGGAACAAGGTGGAAATTGAAGCCATCAGTTTGGATGACTTGCATAATAACTTGAAGATATATGAATCGGAACTTACAAGATCAGCAAGAACAAGTTAAAATCCACAAAATGTGGCTTTTGTATCCAACAGCACTAACAGCACCAACATCACAAATAAAGCAGATAATACTGCTTATGAAGTTAATACTGCTCATACTCAAGGTAATGGTGTTAACTATACCTCTCCAGATAATCTTTGTAATGCTGTGATCTGCGCTTTTCTTGCAAGTCAACCCAACTCTCCTTAACTTGCTCAAGAAGATCTGGAATAACTTCATCCTGATGATATAGAATAAATGGATCTACAATGGGAGATGGCCATGCTGACAATCAGAGCTAGAAGGTTTATCAAGAGAACAGACAAGAAGCTGGACATAAATGGTCAAAGAGTTGGATTTGACAAGTCAAAAGTGGTATGCTACAATTGTCAAAAAAATGGACACTTTGTAAGAGAATGTAGGTTTCCAAGGAATCAGGAGAACAAAGGTAGAGAGAATAATACAAGAACTATCATAGTGGAGACTCCTACTCAGAATTCCTTGATAGCTCAAGATGGAATTGGAGGATATGATTGGAGCTACCAAGCTGAAGAAGAGCAACCAACAAACTATGCATTGATGGCATTTACATCTTCAAGAAGTTCTTCTAGTTCATATTCTGAGGTAGATTCTTGTTCTAAAACATGTGTAAAAGCTTATGCTACTCTTAAAGAACAATATGATAGTTTGTCTTCTGATTACAAAAAGTCTCAATTTAATTTAGTATCTTATAAAGCAGGTTTAGAATTAGTATAAGTTAGATTAGCTCACTATAAGAAAAATGAGGCTGTGTTTGAAGAGAGCTGGTATGCGTTTAATTACACATACTTTTCACTATTAAAATCGGACTTAAATGACCAAAAACGTACCAAGAATACATTGTATTTGTATGTTTTCACTTATCTTGTGCAGGAAATGAATATCCAAGAAAAGGACGAAAAATCAAGCCAAAACAGACAAAAACAAGCACGGAATGGAAAAGCGTGAAAAGACAACGCCAAATCGAAGCCAAAGTCAACCCAAGCCAAAGTCAAGAAAAATTCAAAGTCAAACCCGGGAAGTGGATTTGGAATGAGCATCGAAAACCGAGCCCAAAAACGTAGACTGCCAAAAGTGGGCCCACTCGCACCCACCTAGTGGGCCCAGGTCAGCCCACTTACCTATTAATCCTTTTTAAACCTTTATAAAAAGCCCATTTCTTTTAATTAAAATCCAAATGGGCCCAAATATAAGCCCTTGGCCCAAACATAGGATGAACAACTCTAGTGCTCCCTATCAGTTGTAGATTAGCCCTTTTTGTTGCTTATTTTTATTCCAAACTTTGATCTTTTTACTGTTTTAGAAAGCCAATAAGTTGTGCTTTCCAAAGGTATAAGCCCCAGCCCTTAAGTCAACTTTTGAGTGCTTAAATTTGAGTCCCAAAGTGGTCCCCTAGCTGTTTTGTATGCAGTTTTTGCCCATAGTGCTTATTGATTAATTTAGCTTTTCTGCTTATTTTTATTTGCTTATTTTGCTTAGAATAGCTTATTAGGTTTAGTTGCCCTTTGTTTTGCTTATTTCCTCATTTTCTCTTGCTTATGTTGCCTTAAAAAGCATAGTAGTTAGCTTGATTAGCCTCTAGCTTATTCGCTTTTTCAGCTTATCTGCCCTAGTTTTTGTGCTTATTTTTGTTTCAATTTACTTATTAGATATAGGTGTCTTCCTATCTTTGCTTATCTTTCAATTGCATTAGCTTATTTGTTCTTAAAGTCTTTGTTTAAGCCTTTTGTTTCTTAAGTTAAAAATATAAGTTTTCTGTTAACTTAGTTGTGCTTTTTCCTGGCTTATTTGTAGTTTTCATAAAAAGTCCTTTTTATAAAGTTTGTTATTTTAGCTTAATGTTTAAGTTTTAAAAGAAAATTTTGAAAAAAAAATGTTTTATAAAAAGAGAGAGGCCCAGGCTCGAACCCTGGACCTCCCCCTTTATACCCACGTCCCTAACACACACTGCATAACCAATTGTGCTACAATAGCTCATCCGTGAGTATTGTGCACAATTAATTCCTTAAGGGCTTGTTGGCCCAATAAGCTTATAAGTCCTTTTGAATTTTAACAGCTTATTGCAATAAGCTGTTAGTGTCAGCTTATTTTTCATAGGGCCCTCATATCCTTAGCTAGTTTTTGTAATTTTTTCATAATTTTTAAAAATCGTTTAGTATTTTTTATCATTTATTTTCTTTAAAATCGTTTTTAAATCATAATAAATAAAATAAAAGTCAAAAAAATATAAATCTTTTTTAGAAAATTTTCTTTTATCATGTAGGACCTAGGAAAAATAAATTCGCTTTCGTAGGGTTAATTTTTTAGAAATTTGATTTTTAAAGAACAGGATCGAATCCTGTTCTAGTTTTCTTCGCGTTTTTAGCCTTAAACACCTCCGTTTATTAACTAGTTTTCTTTATCCTTACTTTTTAGTCACTTATAGCATATTAAAAGTAAAAATTCACTTTAGGTTTAAAATCTGAAATTTTAGATTTTTCAGTCGCGTTTTTACGTTCCCGTTTTAGGTTTCAATTTAGATTGCTTTCGTTTTAAGGTTTATTTTACTTGTATTTGCATTTTATTTGTAGAAATAGATAATCAAATCATATCTTTGACTATTCAAGCATGATCCCCCAACCTCGACTCGATTTTCCATTCACGCCTCGTCGGGAAGAACGACCCGGGTCCGGTTTTAAACTTTGTGGATAACGAAGTGAGAAACCGATACTACCGGTTTACTATACTACTATCATTGATATTATCCTATTTGTTATATATATATATTTATTTATATTTATATATGTGGTAAAAGGAGGCAAATCAAGAGCATAAATGTTTTAAAACTTGAAGTTAGACTAAGAGATAATGCCTTAGATGAATACAAAATAAAATTAGATAAAGCAAAAAAAGAAAGAGATTAGTTAAAACAAACATTAGAGAAGTTTCAGAATTCATCCAAGTCTTTAAATGATTTACTAGAAAGTCAAGTAATTGACAAATTTAAAACAGGACTAGGATATAATGCATCTACTGCAGCTTCTCCTGCAGTAGAAAGTTTTGTGAATTTATCTTATAAGTTTGGATCAGATAAGGGATATCATTTAGTTCCCCCACCTCTAACAGGGAATTTCATACCTCGCAAACCTGATCTAACATTTATAGATGAAATAGTTGAAAGTGAGAATATGGATGTTACTACTGTTGTTACACCTAGTAATGATAAGACAGTTAAAAATAAGGGTGTTTCCAACACAGTTGAAACTAATGATGTTAGGATGAACAACTCTAGTGCTCCAATCATTGAGGATTGGAACTTTGATGATGAAAGTGAGATAGATTATACTGTTAGACCTAGCACTAAAAAGATAAAATCTATTAAGACTGTTAGGGAAACAGATGCACCTAAACAAAACAAACACCATCCTAGAGGGAACCAAAGAAATTGGAACAATCTTATGTCCCAAAGGCTAGGAAGTGACTTTAAAATGATTAATAAAGCTTATTTTGTTTGTGGTAGTTTTGAGCATCTTCATTATGTTTGTGATAAAAAGGTTGTAAGGCCAGTGTGGAACAACTCAAGAAAGGTGAATCACGTGAACTTTTCTAATAAAATGACTCACCATCACCCCAAAAGAAGTTTTGTTCCACAAGCAGTATTAACCAGGACAGGCAAAATTAATACTGCTGGTGTAAATGTTAATACTGCTGGTGCAAGTATTAATACTGTTAACAGACCAATTAATACTACTGCCTCAACTCCACTTGTGAACCTTCCTAGACCAAAATAAAATGCTTTTAAAAGAGGATATTCATAAAGTTCAAGGCCTTTTAACAGACATTATGCAAACAAGAACAGTATTAATGTTAATACTGCCAAGGTAAAAAATACTACTGCTAAGGATAGAGCATTAGTAAGTGAAAATAATAGAAAAAGGGCTAATGCTGTTAAGGCCTCAGCATGCTGGGTTTGGAAAGCCAAAAACAGTAGTGCATCAACTACATTCAAGAAATATTCTTACATTGATGCACGAGGCAGATCCAAGTCTATAATGGCTTGGATCCCCAAAAGAGTCTAATTCTCTTATTTTATGTGCAGGGCAACCCACAACAGAAGGAGTATAAGGAAAAAGTAGTTATTGAAAGTGGTTGTTCTAGGCACATGATAGGAAAAAAGTGTTATCTTGATGAATATGAGGACTATTATGGTAGATTTGTTTCCTTTGGTGATGGTAAAGGAAGAATTTATGGAAAAGGTAAAATCAAAACAAGATCACTAGATTTTGATGATGTGTACTTTTATAAGGAGCTTAAGTATAACCTGTTTAGTGTGTCACAAATCTATAACAAAAAGAACAATGTTCTTTTTACTGACACTGAGTGTCTTGTCTTATCTTCTGACTTTAAGCTACTTGATAAAAGTCAAGTATTGCTGAGAGTTCCAAGAAAGGACAACATTTACAGTGTTGACCTAAAGAGTGTTGTTCCCACTGGAGGTTTAACTTGTCTCATTGCTAAGGCCACAATTGATGAATCTAATACATAGCACAGGAGGCTTGGGCACATTAATTTCAAAACAATGAATAAACTTGTGAAGGGAAACCTTGTAAAGGTTTACCTTTAAAGATTTTTAAAAATGATCGTTCTTGTGTTGCCTGTCAGAAAGGAAAGCAACACAAAGCCTCCTATAAGACCAAGCTTGTGAACTCAATCAGCAAACCCTTACATATGCTTCATATGGACTTATTTGGTCCTACAAATGTTAAGAGTTTAATGAAAAAGTCGTATTGCCTAGTTGTCATTGATGACTTTAGTAGATTTTCTTGGGTATTTTTTTTTTGCCACTAAGGATGCGAATAGTAGGATCTTAAAGACCTTCATAACAAAAATAGAAAATCAACTAGATCATAAAGTAAAAGTTATCAGGTGTGACAATGAAACTGAGTTCAAGAATAGAATAATGAATCAGTTTTATGAAATAAAAGGGATTAAGAGGGAATTCAATGTTGCTAGGACTCCTCAGCAGAATGGTGTAGCCGAGAGGAAGAATAAAACACTGATAGAGGTTGCAAGAACTATGTTAGTAGACTCTAAGTTGCCAACCACCTTTTGGGCTGAAGCAGTTAATATTGCTTGCTATGTGCTAAATAGGGTCTTAGTCATTGAGCCTCATAACAAGACACCTTATGAACTTATTCGTGGAAGACCTCCACTGATAGACTTCATGAAACCTTTTGGGTGTCCTGTTACCATCTTAAATACCAGGGATCATCTAGGCAAGTTTGATGGAAAAGCTAATGAGGGATATTTTGTTGGGTATTCAGTGGTTAGTAAAGCTATGAGAGTATTTAACAAGAGGACCAGGATAGTTGAAGAGACCTTAAACGTTAGATTTCTTGAAAATATACCTAATGTGAAAGGAAATAGACCAGACTGGCTTTTTAATGTTGATTCTTTGACAATATCTATGAACTATATGCCAGTTGTTGCAGGAAATCAAACTAATGGTATTGCAGGAACCAAAGATAACATTGTTGCAGGTCAAGCTCAAAAGGAAAAAGATCCTAAACAAGAGTACATCCTAATACCTCTATGTACAACTGATCCATTAATCTCTCAAGGTCCTAAAGATAGTGAAGGGGATGCTGAAATGAAGCTTACAGAAGTGGATGAAAGAGGAGGTTCTGATAAAAATGAAAAGGATGCACAAGATACAAGAAGTGAGTCTGAAAGGCTAAATCAAAGGGAAATGCAGACTGAACACACTAACAGTACTAACAGTATTAATACTGTTAGTACACCTGTTAGTACTGCTGGACCATCATTTGATAATGTTGTTCCATCACCACCAGTTAATACTGCTGGACCTTCTGTTAGTACTGCTAATGCATTTGAAGAACATCTATTTGAACGATTTTCTCCTTTCAAAAATGCATTTACCCTTCCACCTGTTCCAAATGTGTCTTCAATGGATAATACTGGCATCTTTGGAAATGCTTATGATGATGAAGATTTGGAAGAAGAGGTTGATATGAACAATGTAATTTCATCTTATTCAGTCCCTGATACTTCTTTCACCAAATTTCATAAAGATCATCCTGAAGATCAAGTGATTGGAAGTCTAAAAACACCTGTACAGACAAGACACATGACCAAGATAAATGAAGAACATGGTTTGTTTTCCTCAGTTCACAAGCTTAGGAGAACAAATCACAAAGATTTTCAAAATTGTCTGTTTGCCTGTTTCTTATCTCAAATGGAACCCAAGAAACCAGTTCAAGCCTTAAAAGATCCAAGCTGGGTGGAAGCAATGCAGGATGAGCTTCTCCAATTTAAACTGCTAAAGTTTGGACCTTAGTTGATTTACCAAAAGACAAGTGGGCAATTGGTACTAAATTGGTTTTTAGAAACAAGAAGGATGAAAGAGGCAAAGTGGTGAAAAACAAAGCTAGACTGGTTGCTCAAGGACATACACAAGAGGAAGGTATAGATTATGATGAAGTCTTTGCACCGATTGCAAGGATTGAAGCCATAAGATTATTTTTGGCTTATGCTTCCTTTAAAGATTTTGTAGTCTTTCAAATGGACGTGAAGAGTGCTTTTCTATATGGAAAAATAGAAGAGGAGGTGTTTGTCTGTCAACCTCTTGGTTTTGAAGATCCACACTTTCCAGATAAAGTTTACAAGGTAGAAAAGGCTCTCTATGGACTATATCAGGCCATAAGAGCATGGTATAAGACATTGTCAACTTATTTGATAGGCAATGGTTTTTACAGGGGTCAGATTGATAAAACATTGTTCATTAAAAGACATAAAAATGATATCCTGCTAGTACAGGTTTATGTAGATGACATCATCTTTGGGTCAACTAAGAAAGAAATGAGTATTGAATTTAAAAATCTGATGCACGATAAGTTCCAAATGATTTCTATCGGAGAACTTTCTTTCTTTTTAGGGCTTCAGGTTCAACAGAAGAGTGATGGGATTTTTATCAGCCAAGATAAATATGTAGCTGAGATTTTGAAAAAGTTTTATTTTGCCTCAGTAAAGACAGCAAGCACTCTAATGGAGACAAACAAGGCATTGATAAAGGATGAAGAAGCTGAGGAAGTGGATGTACACTTATATAGATCAATGATTGGATCATTGATGTACTTAACAGCTTCTAGACCAGACATAATGTTTGTTGTTTGTGCTTGTGCAAGGTTCTAAGTTACTCCAAAGACTTCACATTTTAATGTTGTAAAGAGGATCTTTAGATACTTAAAAGGCCAACCTAAATTGGGCCTTTGGTATCCTAGAGATTCACCATTTGACTTGGAAGCTTTTTCTAAAAGTGGCTATGCTGGAGCTAGTCTTGACAGGAAATCCACAACAGGAGGTTGTCAATTTCTTGGCAAGAGATTGATTTTATGGCAATGTAAGAAGCAGACTATAGTGGCCAACTCAACAACTAAAGCAGAGTATGTTGCAGCTGCTAACTGCTGTAGACAGGTGTTATGGATCCAAAATCAGATGCTAGACTATGGATTCAATTTCATGAACACTAAAATTTACATTGATAATGAAAGTACAATCTGTATTGTGAAGAATTCAGTGTTTCACTCTAAAACCAAGCACATAGAGATAAGACACCATTTCATCAGAAATTCTTATAAGAAGAAGTTGATACAAGTGATCAAGATTCACACAGACCAAAATGTTACAAATCTTCTCACCAAAGCTTTTGATGCTAGCAGGTTTAACTTTCTAATTGCTAGCATTGGATTACTCAATCTCTGAGGCTTAACAGTTCTTAACTTTTATTTATGGGTTATGCATAAATATGGATCCTCATGAATTCTCACATGTCTGTCTAGTCTTTTCTAGTGTGCTTGTGATGAATAGAGGCATGTTGTTGTATAATTATTGAAGACATAGTTAAAACTGCTAAGGTAAATGTTAATACTGCTAAGTATAATTAGTACTGCTAGTTATACTTAAGACTGTTAGTTAATACTGTTAGTCATAGTTAAAACTGCTAAACAAAAAAATACTTTGGATTGTGTATTTTTGGTTTTGGACTAACATTTGCAGGTTAAGCATATTATGTATCTAGTATTGAATTGAGGGGAGGCTTATGATGTCACTATGCAGTTAAGAATTGATGAAAGGACATGTAACATCCAACACAAGTGTGTGATGTGTCAAATACCTTGGCAAATCAAAAGAGGTTGGGACACCAAGATACCTCAGTCTAGTGGTCCCCCTGAAAAAGGTTGGTGATGAGGTTGTCCATAAAGAGATGGGTGACAGAATGGAAAGGGCTGCCACTACTGCTTCTAGCTATGAAGCAGAGCAGGACAGTGGTAACATAACATAAGACCAAATCTATGGCGACACTTAATGAGCTAAGTCCTTAGGGAATTGGTTCAGGTAGTGGTCTCAGGTGCCAATATACCATATTGGGGGTGTAGATGCTCAAAGTAGGTTTGGGGCTACATCTAAATAGTCCAATGATCCACCTCTCTCAAAAGTTAACACATTTAGAAGTGGGGAGGACAGTATGCAACTCATAGATTTGATGGCACATTATACAAAACTGTATGCATTGGTGAGCTCAAAAGAATAGAGAGATTTATGATATAAAAACAAAAAGAGTGTTATGGTGAGCCAAAAGAAATGAGAGATTCAGTAAGCTTAAAATAGAAAGAGAGATGTGAGTATGAAAAACAAAAAGAGAGTTTCAGTAAGAAAAAGAAATGAGAGATTTTATGAGACTTAAAAATAGAAAGAGAGCTTGTGAGAATCTAAGTCTATGATGGAAATGCTTGTTGGAACAGCATTGGTGTTTATACTGCTTGGCATGAACTTAATATTGCCAGTATTAAGTTAGTACTGCTAGGTATATTTTAATGCTATTGGGTGAAGTTAATACGGCTAGGGTTAAAGTTAGTACTGTTAGGCTAAAATTAGTACTGCTAGGTAACCGTTAGTACTATTTGATGATAACAGAATTTTTAATTAATTAATAGCTATTGAGATATTTCCGCCAACAACTTGCTCATAGGGGTCTATGATTTGGAAAATTCTTGATATTTCTTTCTCTTATAAGATTTCTTTCGTATAAAGATTCAATCTTATTAAGTCGGTCAAATCAAAACCCTAGGCGCTCTCTATAAAATCTCAATTAACTTTACCAAACTCTCATATTCTCATCAACAAACATAAACCCAGAACTTTTATCTCAACTCACTCACTAATGGCTCATTTGGAATTCTGTGATACCCATAACATGGTTGCTTTCTTGAACAAATCAGAGGGAAGTGAAGATTTTCATTAGATAATTGATTTTCTCAATCTAAGTCATATCAAGTATGCCCTTACAGAAAATCCTACTATCTATACATCACTTATTAAACAGTTTTAGGAAACTGCCTCTGCAAGCACATCAGAGAATGAAGAAATGGAGACAACTGCTACCATTGATGGAAGAGTCAAGACTATTACTGAAGCATCAATAAGAAGGCATCTCAATCTAGAAGATTCAATATGGTATCATAATGCTAAAATTTTGAGCAACTGCTCTTATGGGGTATGCATCTGATTCTGACAAGTTGACCTTATAAAGGGTCATTTTCACCTCAATAGAGGTTCTTAATACATATTATTCTTAATTACTTAAGTCCTAAGAAGATTGCTTGGTAACAGTTCAGTAGCAACATAGCTACTGATATCATTTTCTTAGCAACAAATAGGACTTTCAACTTTTCTAAGATGATTTTTGAAGGTATGCGAAAAAACTTGATATATAGTCAAAATCTTGATGTTCCTAGATTCATTCAAATTTTTTTGAACAAGCACAAAAGACACCTTCTCCCTCACAAAAGAACTTATGTTGCTCTTACCCTCACCCAAAAACTATTCAGCAACATGAGAAGGGTTTCCACGGGTTATACTAGGGTAAACATTCCACTATTTCCAACTATGCTCACTGCACCTGAGTCATCTTCTTCTAGAATAACATCTTCACCATCCTTATCACCCCAAACACATCCATCCACATCTCAACAACCACCTACACCACCATTCATGCAAACTATCCATGATGCAGAAGAACCTGCTACTATGCCCCATGATTCATCTCAACCAAGGGTTCAATCACTTGGCAGTGATGAGGGCAGTTTGACACTCAATGAATTGACGGTTCTTTGTACAACATTATCCAAGAAGGTGGAGGATTTGAAAAATGACTTAAAGTAGACAAAATTGACATATGGTGCTGCTTACACTAAGCTCATTCTGAAGGTCAAGAAGTTGGAGCACAAGGTAAAGGCAAGCAAATCTAGAAGAAGGGCAAGAGTGATTATATCTGATAATGAGGAAGATTTAGAGGATTCTTACAAACAGGGGAGGATAATTGCTGAGATTGATCAAAATCCTTCTATTTCATTGGTACAAGATGAAGGAACTTCATGGATTCAAGAGGATGCTGAGACTCAGGGGAGGACTAGTGCTGATACTGAGATACTGTTAGAACAAGAAGAGCCTACTGAACTAGTGGAAGATCCTGGTAGTGGTGAAAAGGGTGAAAAAGAAATTAGTACTGCTGAGGTACTAGTTAGTACTGCTAGTGCAATTCCTGAAGTTAGTACTGCCATTCCTGAAAGACAAGTTTATATCAGAAGGAGTGCAGAAAAGAGAAAAGATAAAGGAAAAGCTATCATGAAAGATGATGAATCTGTTCAGAAGAAGACAAAGAAGCAACTAGAACAAGAAAGACTTAGGCTTGGAGAAGCTATTAGACGGCAAGAACAGATTAATGAAGAAGAAAGACAAAGGATTGCTAGGGATGCTGAAATAGCTAAACAATTACTAGAAGAGATTGATATAGCAAGGCAAGAATAAGAGAAGTATGATCTAGCACAAGCCTTGGAGTTGCAAAAGGAGTTGGATATAAGGAAAGAAGGTGTGACTGAAACTACTCAAGCTCATGATATTGATTGGATTGATCCTGTTGTGCTCAGATATCATGCATAACAAAATAGATCTTTCTCTAAAGCTGAAGTAAGGAAGAACATGTGCATGTATTTGAAGAATCAAGGAGGATATAAGCAGAGTTATTTTAAGGGAATAAGCTATGAAGATATTAGACCTATATTTGAAAGAGTATGGGATCAAAATCAATCTTTTGTACCTAAAGATTCTGAGATTGAAAAGGAAGTGATAAGGAGATCTGGATTTGATTTTCAAAAGCTACCTGCTAAAAGACAAAAGATTGGAAAAGTTTCAGAGTCAGTTGAAGAACAATCTGCAAAAAAAGAAAAATAAGTATAAGAAGAAGAGCTAAATAAATTGTTAGTGATAGTTCCAGTACTAACTTAATACTGCTAAGAAGAAGTTAATACTACTGAAGACTGAAGACTGAAGACTGCATGAAGATAAAGACGTGTGAAGGGATATGCATGGATTTGTTCAAAGTATATATTCTATAAAGATAGGAAGATATGTATAAGATTATATATTTAGAAGATATGTTGATATCTTATAGAAGTTTAAAAGATTTGTAGTTATCTTGTAAAGGACTCCTTGGTGTATAAAAGGAGATCCTAGGTTATGGTTTTAGATATCAGTTTTCCATAGAATTCATAGCTTCAAGGTTGTAAACCCTATCACTTCATTAGAGTGATTGTATTAATATATTAAAGCTTATTGTGTTGGTTATATCTTTCTGTGTGTCAAACATACTTTACTGTTTCATTGAGTATACTTCTTAGTGGTATAAACTCGATTCCGCATAGTTTATATCATTCACTTAAAGTTTCATTCTTAGTACTTTTGGATTTATCTAAGGATACTAAACCTAACATCAAGCTAAGGAGTTAAATATCTATTCATTAGGATCAACTAGGGATGGCAAAAGCACCCGAAACTGATGGGGAAAACCAAAATCCAAACCAGTTGGGTCGGGTTTGAAGGCGGGTTTACGGGTTTGGATGCGGGTTAGGGTAATGATAAAAAAATTAGCCGGGTACGGGTTCGGTTACGGGTTCTAGCAATACCCGCCCCGATTACTAGTACCCGCACCCATATCTGCTTATCTGAATTCATACCCGCTTTATTGCTATTATAATTAACCAGAGTATATATATGCTATATATAATTTCTTCGATTGTATTTTTAATATAAGTATCTTTATTATCTAACACATTTGGATGTTGTAGATGAATTATTCGAAAGCGTTAAATATCTTTTACTTTAAAAGAAATATGAATATATTATAGTGCTTTACTTTAATTTGTCGGTGGGTTTTAGTGTGTCTTAATCTTGATACCTGCCATTTTGTCCATAGAATATTCAATTGGGGATACCCGATACCCACAGGAAAACCTGAAAAACCGATAGATAATATTAACCGGGTACCCAACGGGTAATAGGGCGGGTACGGATGTGGATATTTTAAACGGGTACGGGTACATTAAAACCCGCCCCGAACCCGACCCATTGTCATCCTTAGGATCAACAATAATCCTAAGGGTTAGATCTAATCTAATGTTAAAAACCAAAATATCAAAATAAAAATCAAGATTAATTTTTACTCCCCGAAAACGGCGCTAAAATTTGATGTGTCGTTGTGTGGTGTATATTTTATTATTTCAAGTTTTAAATTTATATTTTGCCGACTCAACCAAAAACAACACT
>BQNB010024328.1:0-59189 GCA_026074375.1 Tanacetum coccineum
GCTACTAGATGCAAGTGGATTTAGAATATTAATTGTAAGTACTCTAGTGAAATTGATAGATATAAGGCTAGACTTGTGACAAAAAGGTTTGGTCAAAGAGAGGGGATTGACTATGAAGAAACATTTAGTCATGTTGTTAAAATGGTCACTGTTAGGAGTTTAATTGCCCTATCTATTCAAAATAGTTGGTCATTGTTTCAACTAGATGTGAATAATGCTTTTATGTATGGTGATTTAAAAGAAAAAGTTTATATAGAATTACCACTTGGATATTATGATAAAAATGAAACCAAGGTTTGCAAGTTGATTAAGTCTTTATATGGTCTTAAACAGGCTCCTAGGCAATATAATATAAAACTCACTAATGCTCTTGTTGAAAATGGATTTGTTCAAAGTAAAAATGATTATTCTTTATATGTTAAAAGTAAAAATGGTATCTTCATTGCTATATTAGTTTATGTTAATGATATTGTTGTTACTAGAAATAATTAGGATGAAATTGATAAGTTCAAACATTTTTTGACTTCTAAGTTCATGATTAAGGATCTGGGTTTGTTGAAATATTTCTTGGGGATAAAAGTTTTAGAAAATGAAAATGGTTTGTGTATTTCCCAAAAGAATTATTATCTTGAGTTGCTTAGTGAATATGGGTTGTTGGCTTGCAAGCTAGCTGCTACTCCTTTGTAGCAGAATGTGGTGCTTAGTAATGAGGAGTCTGATCATGATAAGTTTTTGCCTAATATGACTGAGTATCAAAAGATTATTAGAAAACTTATTTACTTATCAATTACTAGACTTGATATTTCATATGTTGTGCACTGCTTAAGTTAGCATATGCATGCTCCTCTTAAGTCTCACTTTACTGCTGCACTAAGGGTGCTTAGGTATCTTAAAAATGCTCCTGGTACTAGTGTTCAATTTCATAAGGGTAATAGTCTTAGTCTTCATGCCTTTTCAGACGCAGTCTGTGCTAAATGTCCCAAGACTAGAAAGTATGTTCCTGGTTTTTGTTTATATATATGCAATAATCTTGTATCTTGGAAAAGTAAGAAGCAAGCAACCATTTCTAGGTATTCAACTGAGTTTGAGTATAGGTGTTTAGCATCTACTACTTATGAAATAATTTGGGTTGTTAAAATTCTGAAAGACTTAGGGGTGGATGGTTTGCTTCCTGCTCATCTTTATTGTGATAGTAGTTCTACAATCTCAATAGCTAGAAATCTTATTTTCCATGAGAAAACAACGCATTTTGAGATTGATCTTCATTTGGTTAGAGAAAAAGTTTCTGATGGTGTTATTAATGTTTTGAAAGTTGCTTCAGCTAGTAATGTTGCTGATGTCTTTACTAAGGGGTTGAGTGTTGCTCAACATAATGAGTTTTGTAAAAAACTCAGACTTGTTAATATGTTCAGGGCATGAGCCTAAGAGGGGTGTTGAATTATGTGAATGCATTATGCAGGATCATGGTGTGGATAAGTGCAGGGGTCATTCATGCACTTATTATTAACAGTTTGGTGTTTCGTTTATGTTTGTCTTTGTTTGGCAGGTTTATCATTCTTCAGGACTGAAGTGAAAGTTCCAGCTCTATATAAGCTGGCTTATTCCCAGCCTAGAGTTTTAGTTTTCCAGTTGATTTCTCTCACTAAAAGATCGTTCATCTCTCAATTGATCTCTCATTCTTTGTTAGTCTGGTTCATATCAATATCTTCTTGATCTTGTTTAGTCTGGTATTAGTTGTTGTATCTAAGAGTTGTAGTGAGGATAATTGTAAGTGAGTATTGTATTTCTGGTGTTGCACTCGTTTGAGGACAACACATTCTTTCTTTTGTATTGTTTTGTGAGCACACAGTTATGAAGTCATCTTCTTGTAACATTGATTTGATAATAAAATCACCAAGGGGTGGTTGGTTGGGTGATTATTCAGGAGGGGGTTAAGATTAGGGTTTTAGTTTTTACAACATAAGTATCTTGACTCTCAAATAAGAGGTCAAGGGTTCAAACCTCACTAGGTGTGTACATTTGAGGGTGGCTACAGAGGTTCATCTGTGCCGACTCTGGGCTATCCAAAAGCGTAGTCACCCTGGGATTAGTCAGCTCGCAATGTCATGTCCGAAACCCAAGTAACCAAAAAAACATAGGTACATTGTACCAAGTATCTTTCATTATGTGGAATAATGACGAGATCGCCACTGACATATCTTTGATGATCTTTCTTTCCTGTGATCTCTACTGGACCAGACACACCATTTGCAGCCACATACGGCTCCATGATATTATTAAGTTGAGGCCAGGCTTCAACTAAACCTAGATAGATATTATTAACTTAGTCCTATATATACAAAAGTTGGTTAGAAATATTCACATATGATGTTATACACTTACCTGAAATCCAACAGTGGCGCTAATTAAGTAACGTTATTAGGTTGTGGCCAGGCTTCAACTAAACCTTCTTTTTGAAAATATAAAGGAATGGTCCATACATAGTACCATACTATTTAACAATATAGTCACCATTGACGAATACATGAATCAATTGTTACACTGGATTACCATCCAGTCTAATTTGCAGTCCACATTTTTAGGATGTTTCCGGAAACAACATATATTGATAAAAAAAATAAGGAAGAAACCTCCAATAAACAGGGAGGAATGTAGGATTGTGAATTGAACTGTGATCTTCATTATCAATATCAAAGGGTATAAATATAATACAAAGAATATTCTAGATTCGGGCTTGAGCCCGTTACAAATATATACCAATAAGTGATAAATATGGGCTAACACTCCCCCGCAGTTGGAGCGGGAGGACAGCGGACGCTCAAACTGGATCGAAATTCCTCAAATAAAGCTGAAGGTAACGCAACATGATAATGAGAAGGCACATGTAGCACTCGTACTTGACCAGTAACAACCAAATCACGAACAAAATGTATGTCAATTTCAATATGCTTTGTACGCTGATGTTGAACCGGATTGCATGATAAATAAACAGTACTGATATTATCACAGTAGACAAGCGTAGCAGAAGATAAAGGAGCATGCAACTCATGCCGTAAATTGCGTAACCAGCAAGTCTCTGCAATAGCATTGGCAACACCACGATACTCTGCCTCTGCACTAGAACGAGAAAGCGTCGACCAAAAGAGCGAAAAAAACACAATACTTGAAAGTCGAACGTCAAGTAGTAGGACAACCAGCACAATCCGCATCTGAATAAGCAACCAAATCTATAGTAGAGGATGATAACAGTTGTAGCCCATAATCTAAAGTACCATGATCATACCATAGAATCCGTTTAAGAGCCGAGAAATAACGCTCCCGAGGATCATGCATATGAAGACACACCTGCTGAACTGCATAAGAAATATCTGGTCGAGTAAAAGTGAGGTACTGTAGAGAACCTGCAAGACTTTGATAAAGAGTCGGGTCAGAAACCGAATCACCATCACTTCCCAGTTTAGACTCCGTATAAATAGAAGTCCGACTGGGATTACAATTAGCCATATGTGCCTTGTCAAGATTCTCAAGAGCATATTTATTTTGAGATAAAAACAACCCCGAGGAATCACGTTAAACTAATATACCTAGAAAATAATTGAGTGAACCCAGATTTGTCATACCAAACTCCAGATGTAACGATCTAATAATCTGCTACAACAAACTCTCAGAAGAAGCTGTGAGAATAATATCATCAACATACAATAACAAGTAAGTAGTATCGGTCCCCTGTTTGTAGATAAATAAATAGGAGTCACAACGACTATGAGAAAAACCAACCTGAGTAATATAAGATGCAAACCGCTGAAACCAAGCTCGAGGGGCCTGTTTAAGCCCATAGAGAGACCTCTGTAACAAACACACATAATCAGGATGAACAAAATCCTAAAATCCAGAAGGCTGATGCATATAAACAGTCTCAAAAAGATCACCATGTAAGAAAGCATTCTTGACATCGAGTTGATGAATCAGCCAATGTCGAGAAGCAGCTAGACTAAGAACAGTCCGAATAGTACCCGGTTTAACAACCGGACTGAAAGTCTCATCAACATCAACCTCCTCTAACTGTGTACTACCATTCACTACAAGACGTGCTTTGTAGCGACTAAGCATGCCATCTGCAAGATACTTGTGGCGAAAAAGCCACATATAACGCACAATATTGGTATCCGGTAGTCTAGTTACTAAAGTCTAAGTTTTGTTTTTAATAAGCGTAGTATATTCATCACGCATAGCATTTTGCCAGTTTGGATAATTAAACGCATCACGATAAGATTTTGGTAACGAAGAGACCGAAGGGGACATATGTAATTAAGATGCTTTAGTGGACGGTAGTTTTTTTTTTTTTTTTTTTTATTCCTTATTTATATTATTTTTTTTTTTTTTTTATTTTTTTTTTTTTTTTTCCCCCCCCCCATTTTTTTTTTTTTTTGTTTCCCCCCCCCCCCTTTATTTTTTTTTTTTTTTTTTTTTTTTATTTTGTTTTTTTTTTTTTTTTCCCTTTTTTTTTTTTTTTTTTTTTTTTTTATGACACGAAAACGCGTAACCATGGGGTGAACCGAGTCAAGGTTTGCGTTAACCGGGGGATTTTAGATAATAACGGGTGCATGTTGGTCCGAAACTGTGATGGTTTGGTGCGGAACAGCCGTAGGTGAGAATTGAAGTTGAATTGGTGTATGTTGCGCCATAAGGGATGGCTGTTAGATTGGTGAATGGGTTTGGGCCGAAGATGGGGAAGCAGGTGTTGGTGGAGCCGCGGTAGGGGACTGTTAGGCTGCGGGCTTGGTTGGATGTTGTTGGTGTGGTAATGGACTAGTTTGTCTAATAGTTGGTGTGGTAAGGGTAAGATTTAGAACAGTATGGTGGAGATCAAAGGTATCTTCTAAAAAGGTATAAGCGGAAGTGGATTTGGGTATGGTGGATCCATAGGGAAACATGGTTTCATCAAAAGTGACATGACGTGAAATAATTATTTTGTTGGTGTGTAGGTCAAGGCAACGATACCCTCTATGAGAAGTGGCATATCCCAAAAAAATGCAGGGTGTTGCACATGGTTCAAGTTTGTGAGATGAATAAAGGTGAGGGTAACGAAAACATCCAAAAATGCGTAAAATGGTATAGTTGGGATCTTTGCCATATAAACGGGTGTAGGGAATGTCATTAGCAATAGTAATTAAAGGCAAGATATTTAGTAATGGTGTGGCCATAGTAAGAGCTTTGACCCAAAAGGTTGGTGGAAGGTTTGCTTGAAAAAGGAGGGTGCGAATGAGGTTATTAATTGTATGAACCATTCGTTCAGACTTTCCATTATGTTGAGAGGTTTGGGGACACAAAAAGCGAAACTAAATTCCATTTTGGGCAGAAAGGGTATGTAGGTGACGGTTGTTGAATTCACCACCATGATCACATTGGAATGACTTGATTTCATACTTAAATTGAGTGAGAACATAATTACAAAATAACATGAATTTGGACATAACATCAGATTTATTAACCAAAGGATAAACCTAAATAAACTGAGAATAATGATCTAAAAACAAGACATAATATTTAAAACATGAAAGACTCGGAATGGGTGAAGTTCACACATCTGAGTGAATAATGTCAAAATAAGAACTAATCACAATACTTAGCTAACAAACGGAAGCCTCACGTGTTTGCCAAGTTGACAAGCATGACACAAAAGGGGAGGCTTCTCTTTATTATATGAAATAAAATTAGAAGAAACAAGACGACGCAACACTTCACCCCCTGGATGTCTAAGGCGTTCATGTCACGTATGTTGACTAACAAGAAAAGCATGAGGGATAGGAGATGGAGCTGTGACTGGGTAAAGATCCCCGTGCTGTCACAACGGAGAAGCACCCGGCGCGTCAGGAAATCCTTAACGGAAAAACCAAACCGATCAAATTCGATAGTGCAATTATTGTCACGAAAAAATTGACGAACAAATATTAAATTCTTGATAATATGAGGAGTGATAAGAACATTATTTAAATGAAGGAATTTAATACTATGGGCTAACAAGGAATTCTCCTGGTTACCAAGGGATGCCAATATCAAGTGAATTAACGTACCATCCTTGCAAACCAGTTAATATATACTTCTGCGGCATCTCCATAAGATGTCATTACGTTCCCATGTAAATACTCATTCTCAACCTACACATTATCATTAACCGTTCATATTATTCTTCATTCAATTTAATCTAAACACACACATAACTAAATTAAGGTTAACTTGGTTCTACATATATACCTGAGCAAGAATGATATGGATCCTCCTTGAGAAACAAAAAGGTTCTCTTTGCTTCACCATGCATGTCAACTATAAACACAGTAAAATTTTGCATCTCGTTATAATTTAATCAATATGAAAGTTACACTTATTTGCTAGGCTGCTAGCTAGCTCAATACAAAACATTTCATTACGCAAGTAACATGGTATAAATAGCATTACTAGCTCATCTAGAGCTCCTAACACAATCACTAAATTCAGACTAATCGGGTTATTTGATAATATGTTAAATTAACTGGGCTATAACTTGGACTTAAAGGAAAGTATGTCAATATGACAATATATATAGTTATGGGGTTAATTGTAACTGCTTGTATAGTAAAGTATGTCAATGAAAATTGTATTTTTGCACCCTTATAAAAAGAACAGCTTCTAAAAGAAGCTTGTGCCAGAAATATTCATCAATATACATTGTTTTGAGGAAAATAATGCATTTGAATATTTTATGGTCTAGTTTATTTCGGAAAATAATGCAGGTAGAGCCCACATGGTTGATAAATTCCACAAAAAGGTGCAGATTGGCGGGAACACTCTGATCGCGGGTGCTTTTAACACCAGCCATTGTTCACCCCACATGGTTGATAAATAATTGAAATACATACGGGTGTCCCGTCTCGGTCGATCGAGGACCTTCCCTACATTCACAAAAATATTCATTTATAATTTATTTGACATCGATCAGTGATGATTTTTTTTCTTTAATTATTCAATAACGTCCACGTCTCTCTTTTAATAATGTTGTCTAATCCTAGTTGTTGTTGTTAAGAACCATAAGCTATCAAATGAAATAATCTATGCAAATCATATCTAGGTAAATAAAACTGACTTTATTAAGCAACTACGTTAGAGGCATTGATATTTTGATAAGTTTGCCATGCATGATTTAATCAATTTCATCACGTTCTATTGGCAACGAAATTCAGCATATTCTTTTAGTACATGGATATGAATTGAAGCATGCATGGGTATATACATCTTTTGCTCACGAGTTCTTAAATCGACATTGACATATTTCATGTTTGTCGGAACTTTGACACATATGCATATACGAATTGAACTTTGTAACCAGTTTAAAATGCAAGTACAACTATAGCTACACATAAATATGTGCAATTGTAAAAATTATATTTTGGACTATAGGGCCATGCATGCATCATCATTTAAGACGAACAACATTAATATATAACGAAAATTAGAATAATCTATTTTAAAAAAAGGAAGAAATATCGACATGACGAGTGAATAATATGAAAGCGAGAGCCATATATGGGTGGGTAGGCCATGTAATATAAAACAACAACCTCACCATCAATCATACGTATGTAGTAATTTACATTAACTATATGTCTATCATTTTCAAACCCGAGTATTCCTCAAACAGTTTCCCCACACACACACACTTTTAATATCAATGGTGATGAAAAGGAAGCTGTGATCGACAAGCTCTCACTAGCGGTGCGGGGTGGTTTCGAGGGAAGTAGTCGTAGATAGCCGCAGCCCCAACAAGTCATCTGATTCAAATTAGTTAAGACCCCTAGAAGAGTACTCACCACAATTCCATCATGTATGAAATAGTGTCGGTATCGAGGGATATTGGACATGGGTATTATAGTTAACATGGACAAATCCGTTGAAATCGAAGCAATCCTCGTCCGACAATCTCATCATGTTAATGCTAATATTGGTGATGAAGACGAAGAGTATACGATAGTGACCCGTCATCATAAGCCAAACAATAATAATAATTCATATACAAGAAAACAACTAGTATATAGAAAAATTGGCGGATCAGAAAGCTAATAAGGTCCCTTAATTCGACATATTCTCCTTACACCGCAGAGTTGATGCTGATATAAAAGCCGCAGGTGCTCATGACTTTCTGAGTACTTGTCATGAGTGCAATAAACAACTACATGGGAAAGACATATACATGTACAGGTAACAACCTAATATCCTTACAAGGCTGATACCCTTGTAGTTATCTAATACCATCTAGTATGGTTTATTAATATTAGGGTGGCCAGCTATGGGAGAAAGGTAAGTGCATCTATTGGTAGCATAGTTAAGAGTGTAGAGTCCATGACGGAATATCTTCTGCTGCAAATGGAATAAGAAAAAGTAATGAAGAAGAAGATGATGATGAGAAATACATATCTATCAGATTGAGTTCTGGAGATATTAGTTATGACGAGTTACGCTCCTCAACAAGTACCCGTTTCTCGCTCCAGTGGTCATGATCATGGCCAGATGATGTCCACCGGGATCTTCGCCATTTAACCAAAAACCTATATCTTGTCATTAAGTTATACTTGGACATGGATGGATGTAAATCTTATTCTTGTTCCTAATTTTGTTAGATAGTAATGATTATAATCAAAATTTTAACATGTCTTTCTTTCTTTCTTGTGCAAACACGTTATGTTGTGAAAAGAGTGAGTTCTATAATATTCAACCAAATAATAGCAGTAATATTCATTTCCGGCTGATATAAAGCACCAATGATTACGAAACAAAGAATTTGGGGAACAACTAAAATTGCCTAACGAAAAAAAACCGACGTTTCCCTCTGGAGAAAAAAAAGAAGGGCAATTCACAACAAGAATCATCATACTTGTTACAATATCTTTTTATAACTTCAAACTTCGTTTTTTGTATACAAGTCTTGTTTTTTTCCTTTTATAGGCATTCATGACCATTTTGCCCTTTGAGGTAAATTCCAAATTTAGTCCTTGTTACACAAACTTTTGCATCAACCATCCCGGTCCCCTTTTTAATGAGCAAAATTATTTTTTTGAGGTTATCGACTAAATATAATTACCCGACCCACCCTTTTTGACTTAACACTATAGATTTTTACCCATATAACAAAAGTATAAAATGATATAAGATCAAACTACATAATTAATTTAATTACATACTAAAACTGTTAAATACCATTACATAGTTAAGTGTTAAAATACTTACATTACATACCCTGCATCTTCAATAAATGATTCTAAAATAATCACAAGTCTCACACACAACGCTCGGAAACCTTTCAACAAATATTGAAAATAAACCCACGCCATAGTGAACACACCCAACTGCAAAAACCAAGGACACTAGAAACTTAAAGCTTAATGGCTTCTTTGGCTTCTTCCCATTAACCTGACTAGCCGCAACAAGTATGACTACAAGTTTTTTTTAAGAGACGTTTCCCCTCTTTTAACCCTCATCATTTTATCCGGGCTTGGGACCGGCTGACTTTACATGAAACCCAGGCAGATTTAAAAACTTGTAAATACCTTAGCTATATTGTAAACGCCTGTTTGACCACCAAAAACTCACTATCATCCAAACCATCAAAGTCTATCCAAATATTGCAAAGTTAGCATCCGTTTTACCTGTCCACAGTTAACAAAGAGACCTGCAAGCTGTTATTCAGTTACCTAAAAACAAAGAAAAAGTAAAGACGGTCATTTGTTTGAGTGTTTGGCGAATTTTGATATATTTTTAGTTAAAAAGAAATGATAATCCGTAATAAGTAGACACAATTCTTTACCTTCTCTTGATCACATCATCTCGTTGTGCCATACTAGTTCGGCCGTTCATCCTTCTCTTCCCATGACCAAAGCTAAACTAGACTAAGAAAAACTTCCACACGGTTCCTGGATTCCTTGTATACGTTCTACACAGGAGGTAAAGTCTGCATCCAAAAAGTGGTAGTTTCCCATTTCGACCCGTTACCCAAGAAAGGGTTTGCAAGTCAAATAAAGAAGTCTTAAATGATATTACAAGCAATATTACGGCATTACCTTTGTTGTCCATTGCTGCAGTATCAAGTAGTTTCTTGAAATTCAGTTACATGTATCCACTTTTATAAATATGGCAACTGGTTCATGCACATATGTTGGGAAGTGCATCAAGCTACCACCTGATCAAGATCAAAACCTACAACATGTCAGAAAAGCTTTCAAAGCCAAAATTTTATGGTCAAAGCCCGCATCAGTAATATGTTAAAAATGCCCTAATTTAAGATTTTAAAACTTTCTAAATTCATTATGGGACCTGTATACCGCGTGGCCTTTTCCCTAACAGAATCAACGAATCTCTAAATGTTTAATCTCTTAGTTCAACTTTGTTTAGAGATATCAGTGCAGCAGTCGTAGACCATATTAACATTTCGTAAGCTTGAGCATAAAACAATTAAAACAAACGTACGGGAAGATCCGTGATAACTCAGCTGATAGCACTGCAGGGGGTAGCACCAGTTTGTAAGGCGTTCTGAGGAGGAAACAACAGGCATCGGATCACGCACCTAGAAATATACATAATTAGAATCACACTTAAATGGTATTTTTATAGTTCAAATAAATCACACTTAAAATAAGCCTTGTATCTTCTCGACGTAAACAAAAACTAGAAACTTACTCAAGCTCATTGGGATCCACAAGATTGACAGTGCTTGGTTCATAAATGCAAATAGCATAAAACGTTAAAGCATCAATCAAGGGCTAAACTACCTTTACGTTATCTTAGACGAATGCAAAAGATCAACAAACCGCAATGCACAAACTAGTGTTTGGATTTAGTTGTGTTGTAAAAAATCAACAGATATCACACTTCCTATTTTTAACTAATCATTTAAGGGATGTTTGAGATTGCTTATTTAAAGTGCTTATCGGTGTAAAAAAGCAGGTATCAAGTATCAACCTTCTTCTATTTTAAGTGCTTATTTCATGCAAAATAAGCACCATAACCACCGTAGGCAGTTTTATGTTTAACTTATTTTTTGGGCTTACCGGGCTTATGTGATTTCGTCTTATGTTTCATAACACAACTTTCCAACAGCTTATTTTGAAAACTTATGGCTTATATAAGCCAAACAAAAAATTAAGCCAAAGAAAATAATCTCAACACTCAAATACGACATTTAAACACCCGAAACAAATCAAAACAAGAAAATAAGCAATTCCAAAAATGAAAAATCATACCCTCATAATCTAATTCCCATTCGAATAAACCGAATTATTATTGTTTAGGAAATTATTAATAGCAGCATAACCATAACCACCAAATTGCGCTTCTTCTTTTGTTTTCCCTTCAACTATTCCTCTAGCAGGGATTGAGGGAAAACGATGATAGGAATACTTAGGGTTTAAGGTTTGTTAATTAGGGATTGGGAAATAAGGATGAACATGGGATTTAGGATTTGATATTAGGTTGGGGAATAAGATGAAACCTAGGATTCCTAGTTGAAGGGAAGGGATCGTGTGTGTTTTTTTTAATTTAATATATTGTGTAGGATTTATTATTAATATGATAGTTTCTTTATGGACTAATTATGTAATATAATGTAAGGACCTTAAAGGGCAATTTGGTAACTGAACCCCATAAAAGGAAAAAAAGGGGACTTGTATGACCACAATAGACAAAAAACAAAGTTTGGAGTTATAAAAAGATATCGTGACAAGTATGATGATTCTTGTTGTGAATTGCTCAAAAAAGAAACTAATTCTGGAAACCTATACAACCCTAAACTTACAATCGATCCTACCTCTTTAACTCCTAATCCCTTACTGTGTTTGTTGATTCTTGATTATAACTCACATTTTAATCAAAGTCTTCTAACGATTTTAGTAATCGACCTAGGTTTTTTACTAGGATTTATTGTTATTTTTTTAGGGTTTTGTTTGATTTCTTTGCTTAGGGTTTGCTGCTACGGTGAGTGACAGCAACCTAATTAGGGTTTAGAATTTTAAAGAAGTGTTCATATGATGTGATGATGAAGGCGGGGTTTTTGGATTCGGGTGGAGGAGGAGAAAAGAAGAAGAAAAAGTCAGGTAATGTCGGGGATGAGCAGCCGGCTGTTAGGAGTAACATTACTAGTTTACAAATTGAGTTTACTATGGATATTTTTGGCACTACTGGAATTCAAAGTAGCTTTACTCCTATGATGACTGAGGTTACGAGATTGGGAAGTAAGTCTATTGCTCATGTGTTGAATAGTTCTACTGGTGGAGGGTTTAATGTTCCTACTTATTCGAACACCTTTCTTAACTCTACTAGTACGCTTGTCAATACTGGACCAGACGTAGTTGGGTCTTCTAGTGCTACTGGTAGATCTTTGGGTCAAATTCCTGAAGTTAATGCGATCTCTGATATTGGCAGTAATCCTAATGAGGTAAACTCGGGGTCGATCTCGGTTATTAACCTTGTTAATGTGGTACCTACGCCCCCATCAAGAATGGAAGTGAACATGCTAGTCTTGAATCTGGTATGAAGGAAGCTCCCTCATCTTACGCTAATAAGCTTAGCCATACGTCTTCGACTAAGGCTAATCTTTGTAAACTTGATGCTAATGTGCCAAATGATACTGATTTTGACATTTGATTTCCTTTGGCTTTGGTTCATGAGGTAAATGATCGAATGAAAATCTCTCTTTACAGGTATTTTATTGGTAAAAGGCTTGCTTTTCCCCTTGTGGTTCTGCACATTGCCTATAGTTTCTATAGTCTCATGATGAGTTGGAATGTGGGTAGAAACAGATGGTCCATGTGATAAATTGCCCTCAGATAAGCTATTTTCATTAACTTGGGTTGCAGACCCACTCTCATGATGATAATGATGTTGTGTAGTATCTATATTTGAAAATGTAGGATCTACATCAGTCACATCATCAAGGCTCTTATTTCTCATCTTAAAAGGAAAGACACTCATAAAATTTCACATCTCTCTGTTATCAAGACTAAAAAGCTTATATGCTTTTTTAACAAAAGAGTATCCAAACAAAACATATTTTTTAGACCTAGATGTGAACTTGTCATGATTATTCAAGACAGTAAAAAAACAAAGACATCTAAAACTTCTCAAATAGGAGAGATTAGGTTTATTTCCATGTACCAACTCATAAGGGATTTACGATAGGCAGTTTGTTAATAAGATAAACAGCAGTAAGCACATATTTAAACCAAAATCTTAAAGGAATTTCCTCCTGAAACATAAGACTTCTTGCAATATTAAGCAAGTGTTTATGTTTCCTTTCAGTAATACCATTTTACTGAAGAGTGTGCACAAAAAGTTTGTTGAATGATTCCCAGAAAAACATATTCATTTTTTTATTACCAAATTCAGTTCATTATCAGACCTTACAGTATTAATCTTCACATCAAACTGATTATGAATCATTTTTATAAAACTTACAAAGACATCAAATACTTCATCTTTGGTTTTAATCAAATAAACCTAAACAGCCTTTGAGAAATCATCAACAACAATAAGGAAATACTTGAAACCTTCTCTATGTATGACTCTATAAGGGCCCCAAAAGTCAAGATAAATCAATTCACCAAGCTTCTCAGACTTGTGATCACTTAAAGGGAAAGGATCCCTTGTTTGTTTAGCCCTATGACAGACTTCACAAGCAAGACACAGTGGTGGACTTAGTCAAATTAAGGTCAGTTTTAAGCACATTTGGAACTTGATCAGCAGGATGACCAAGCTTATAATGCCATAAGTCTTTAGACACATGACAAGAAATAACCATATTAACTTTACCTATGTTATTATCAGGTTCATATCAAATAGATACAAACCCTCAGACCCACCACTGCCCATCTCTATGGTTATCTCCTTTTTCAAGTCCTAAATATAACATCTTTCTTCATCAAAACCAACAAATAACTTGCTATCTTTTATTATTTTGTTCACAAATAACAAACTTACACAATAACCAGGAACAACTAAAACATCATATAGAATCACAGTACAGGTTAATTTCAAATTACCCACATGACTTATAGTTGCTAAATTCCCATTAGGATGCCCCATAGTAATTTTCAAATTAGAAATATCCACAACATTGAACATACCAATAGTCGATACAGTTAAATGTTGGTTTGCTCCTGAATTAATAATCCACCCCATTGTAATAGTTTTCATGTAGAGTTTAGAATTAGCAGAATAGAACTTGGTAAAATTTATATTAAACCATACATTCTCATTAAAAAAAGAAGACCTACCTGACATGTTGGCAGTACCAGGGTATTATTAATAGAACTTAGTAGTTTTATGATATGTTCGGGAGTAAAAGAAGAAGAAGACTGAGCAGCAGAACTTAACATCACTATTTCCATTGAAATTTTGCTTAAAACCAGATTGTTTGATAGGATTAGCAACTTTCTTAAAACCAGGAGGATAACCAATCAATTCATAACACCTTTCAATAGTGTGTCCAATCATACCATAGTTTTTGCAAGACAAGTTAGGGTTTGGTCCTTTGTTATTATTATTGAAAGAATTCCCCCCTTATTATTATTGTTACTTGAAAAGTTGTTCCTTTTATTCACATTAAAACCTTTAGCAGCAAAAGATGTAGCATTAATCTTAGACTCAGTCACACTAGAAGATTCTGGAATCCCTCAATAGGATTCTTCCCTAGAGACAGTGGTATAAGCATCCTTGACCTCGGGAAGAGGGTCCCTGGTTAACAATGCACTTCTAACAGATAACAATCATCCAAACCTATTAGGAATTACATTAGCTTCATAAGTTGGTTATGAAGACCCAGTTCCTTATTAGCATCACAAGTACAAGTAGTCAGCTTTGTAAGAGCATCAAACTCTCACCATAGAGAGTTCAATCTATGATAATAATCAGCAACAAAACTACCACTTTATTTTATTCTACTTATCTTTTGAAGCAAATTAAAGATCACAGAACATCAACTTTATCATAAGTACTCTTTAATTATTTTCACACAGATGCAATATCAACAGAATAGACTAGACCCATATATACATTAAAAGAAATAAAATTCATAACTCCAATAAGGACAAAAGCATTGCATCTATCCCATTGTGCAGAAAAAAATTACTAGTCACAAAAGCATATTTAACACATAACCCATCAACAAATGCAAACTTATTTCAAGCATGCAATGCCAGTTTCATAGCACTAGACCATGTCTTATAATTCTCAATACCAAGCAATTTAAATGAAATCAAAGTAGTACTAGTAGAATCATTAGGGTTCATATACAAAAGATTACCAGCATCTAAATTATTAATCAGAATAGTAGAGGTTTCACCAGGAGCCAAGATAAAATATAGCATACAAACAAAACACAATCAAGAACAGATAACAAATAAGAAGGCATGCAAACAGACAGAAAATAAACAATAGACAAGATAGAATAATTAAACAAAACTCACGCCCAAGATTCCCAAATATCAAGTGATTTAAAGTAAGAGTGACCAGAGCAGGTTTTCATACCACTCGATGGTGGCACATCAAGGTGTTAATCACTCTGTTTGCACCCAAATCATTCAAATACTATATAATCTTAAAAGAAGAAGAAAATCACTTAAAGAGCAATATTAGCAGCGGAATAACAAGATCAACCACCTACACCCTTGATTCACTTAGTCAAAGGTTACAAATCGCAAGAATCAACACCTAGAATCAATTAAGAATAAATTCCCCAATTATAAAATTAAGGTTTCAGAAACCCTAATCAATCAAACCCATAAATCACAAGATTAAAACCCAAATCGACAGATCTTAACACGGCCGTTAATAACCAAACCTTAATTGATCACAAACACCATCATATTAAGAACTCATAATTTTTTCAAAATCCTAAATCAAGATTTCATGATACATAGCCAAAGCTCTGATACCATGTAAAAAGTATCACAATAACAACCAATAATATTGGAATTATCACTTAACTAACCTTCCCTTAGTTTTTATAATATAAACACAGTAATATAAGAATATTAGTCCCCGACTGGTACAAATACAAAGAAAATATTAAATTGTCTCTGCTAGGTAGATCCAATCAATCCTCACCACAAAAGACACTCAGCACTCAAGATCTTCACCAAATAAAGAGTTTGGTTTAGATCAATAACAACATAATCAACACACAAGATATCTGAGAAAGATATCTTGATCAAGACAATACGAATGAATCAACAGAGACGAGAACTAAGAAAGAGAGATTTGGGAGCGTATTATCAAAAGTTAAGAAACCCTAGCTGGTGCCCAGCTTATATAAAAAGTAATGTTTCATATAAGCCTCTTGAACTTGAATCTTGCCTAAACTGGAACTAACTTCAATCTTTCAGAGCTTGTCAAGTTCAGTCCCTGAACTTAAAATCAGACATAAGTTTGATGAAACGCAACAATACTTCAACAGATCAATTCATATATAGTTAGATAGTACCATCTTTCGTTGTGTGTGACGATGACGAGATCACCACTGACAAATCTTTAGTAACCTTTCTTTCCTATGATCTCTACCGGACCAGACACACAATTTGCAGTCACATCCGATTTTGCTCCATTATTATTGTATGCTGCAGCTGCATATATACATGGCTAGATAGATATTATTAACTCATAGTCCTATATACAAATTCTGTTAGAAATATTCACATATGATGTTATACACTAACCTGAAATCCGACAGTGGCGCTAATTAAGTAGCGTTATTAGGTTGAGGCGAGGCTTCAACTTAACGTTCCTTTTTAAAATATAATGGAATGTTCCATACGCAGTAACATACTGTTTAGCAATATAGTCACCATAGACGAATGCATGAATCAGTTGTTACACTGGATTACCATCCGGTCTAGTTTGCAATCCACATTTTTGGTTTGTTTCCCGAAACAACATATATTGATAAAAAAAAATAAGGAAGAGACCTCCAATCAGGGTGGAATTGTCCTAGTTACCCAGGGACGGAACCAGGGGGTTCTCGCGGGTTTCGGAGATTCCCAAGGATTTTTTCGATATAGTGTTAATTTTTAAGAAAAACATCGATTTTCCATAAATGTAACTGGTCTAACAAAATGTGTTTCTAGTACTGTATTATTTATATAGTATACCTAAAAAAATTTGTGCGCTCAGCCATATTTGATCATGGTTTCGTCCCTATAGTTACTAAGGGATGCAGAGCACTATCCTGTGACACGTGATCCATGGGACGCCAATATCAAGTGAATCAACATATCATCCTTGCACACCAGTTGATATATATTTCTGCCGCATCTCCATAAGATGTCATTACATTCCCATGTACATACTCATTCTCAACCTACACCTTATCAGCAACTATTTATATTATTCTTCATTCAATTTAATCTAATCACACACATAACTAAATTAAGGTTAACTTGGTTCTACATATATACCTGAGCAAGCATGATATGGATCCTCCTTGAGAAACAAAAAGTTTCTCTTTGCTTCACCATGCATGTAAACTATAAACACAGTAAAATTTTGCATCTGGTTATAATTAAATCAATATGAAAGTTACACTTGTGTGCTAGGCTGCTAGCTAGCTCGATCAATAAAAAAACATTTCATTACGCAAGTAACATGGTATAAATAGCATTACCAGCTCAATACAAAACAGTCTCAATCACTAAATTCAAGCTAGTCGGGTTATTTGATAAAATGTTAAATTAACTGGGCTATAACTTGGACTTAAAGGAAAGTATGTCAATATGACAATATAGTTATGGGGTTATTTGAAAACAGCTTCTAAAATTAGATTAAAACAAAGCTGGTGCCAGAAATATTCATCAATATACTTGGTTTTCAGGAATATAATGCAGGTAGACCCCACATGGTTGATAAATAATTGAAAACATACAGGTGTCCCGTCTCAATCGATCGAGGACCTTCCCTATAATTTATTTGACATCGATCATTGATGCTTTGTTTTTCTTTAAATATTCAAGAACGTCCATGTCTCTCTTTTAATAATGTTGTCTAATCCTAGTTGTTGTTGTTAGAGGCATTGATATTTTGATAACTTTGCCATGCATAATGATTTTATCAAGTTCATCACGTTCGATTGGCAACGAAATTCAACATATTCTTTGAGAACGTGGATATGAATCGAAGCATGCATGGGTATATATATCTTTTGCTCACGAGTTCTTAAATCGACATTGAACATATATGTTTGTCGTCAGACCAAGATGCAACACGTATTCATATAAGAATTGGAACTTTGTAACCAGTTTAAAATGTAAGTACAACTATTGCTACACGTAAAATGTAGAAAAAAAAAAAATCTTTTGGACTATAGTGCCATGCATGCATCATCATTTAAGAGAAACAACATTAATTTAATATACATCGGAGAATTAGAATAATATGAAAGAAATATCGACATGACGAGTGAATAATATGAAAGCGAGAACCATATATGGGTGGTAGGCCATGTAAAACAACAACATCACCATCAATCATACATATATATGTCTTTCTTTGTCTATAAAGAGTTTCCTAAAACTTGTACCATACACACCCTTAGTATCTATATTCACATAGCGATGGTGATGAGAGGAGCGGTGATTGAAAAGCTCTTTACTAGCGGTGCGGGCTGGTTCGAGGGTTGTAGTAGTAGTTGCAGTAGCCCAACAAGTCCTCTGGATTTGAAATCAGTTATCTCACCTAGAAGAGTACATAATTCATCATGTGATGAAGTGGTGTCGGGTCGTGGGATTGGACTTGGTATCATAGTTAACATGAACAAATCCCGTGAATCGACAGCAATCCTCCTCCGACAATCCCATCATGTTGATGCTAATATTGACTATGAAGAAGAAGAGTATACGATAGTGACCCGTCATCCCAAGCCAAACAATAATAATTCATATGCTAGAAAAGAACTAGTATATGATAATTGTGGTGATCATGAGAAGCTAATAAGGTCCCTTTTCGACATATCTCCTATCGTTGATGATATAAAAGCCGCAGGTGCTGACTTTCTGAGTACTTGTCATGAGTGCAATAAACAACTACATGGGAAAGACATATACATGTACAGGTAACAATCTAATATCAACTACATCCAAATAAATACATGTTTTCTTTAGATCCTTCCTTCCTTATAGTTATGTACCTACCTAGTAAATACATGTTTACTAGTATATTATATATTTTACAAAAAGAAAAAAAGAATTGAGATTGAATATATATATGTATGCAGGGGAGAGAAAGCATTCTGTAGCAATGAGTGTAATCCATATGAGAATGTGCAAAAATGGAAGAAGAAGAAGAAAGTATTAAGAGGAGGATGATGAGAAATAAACACGTACCGGTTTCTCGCTCTAGTGGCCATGGCCAGATGGTGTCCAATGGGATCTTCGCCATTTAACCAAAAATTGTTTCTTGTTATTAAACTATACTTCAACAACATGGATGGATGTAAATCATATTCTTGTTCCTAATTTTGTTAGATAGTAATGATTACAATCTAAATATTAACATGTCTTTCTTTCTTTCTTTTTTGTGCAAACACAGGATTTAGTCCTATAATGCGTAACCCTGGTTATGCAGTGAAAAGAGTGACTTCTACAATGTTCAACCAAATAATTGCAGCAATATTCATTTTCGGCTGATGTAAAGCACCAATGATTATGAAACAAAGAATTCGGCGAACAACTAAAATTGCCTTACACGACGACCAGAATTCGAATTTGAGGATTGCCACTTCTGAGGTGAAAATACTCCTGGAATCCAATCTCAACTAAATTCGAATATGTTAATAGATGGTTTCCCCTTACATTATCATTCAATGGGCTAAGATCTTATAAAACAATGAGAAAACATGCATACCACATAGGCTAAACACTAATGCCCATGATATAATCAATCAACTAATATAATTAGTCTAGTGATAATAGATGATGGCATGATGCTACCATTGTTCGAGGTTTAATTTCTACCCACACTAGTACAAAAAGTGGATTTGGTCACACATGGGCAAAATGGAACGGCCACACATTCACATATTTATGTGACCAAAGGTACCAAAAAAGACACCATTTACTAATTAGTCACACATGAACATTTTTATCGTGTGACCATTAGAACTGTATTGCCACACATTCGAACATCATATGGCTAAAAGTAACTAGTAATATTGTTTGGTCACATATGAATTTCGAACGTGTGACCAATACAAGTAAACTTGAAGCATTGGTCACGATATACATATAAATAATGACAAATATTTGTCACACACTTAAACAATGTGACTAAATGCCACATATGATCACACTAAACGTTTTGTCACACATTATTTTAATGTAGCCAAATTCCGTTACATATGGTCACGTAACTTAATATGTGTATCTAAAGTTTAGTTTGTGTTAGCTTGCCAAAAGCTAATGTGTTTAGTCACATTTACTTCTAACACTGTGACCAAATGGCATGGTCACACTAAACTTTTGTCACAAAATCATAATATTCATGTGGCCATTTGATGATCAATAGTCACACAAAATACACATTTCTTCAATTTAAACACCATATGGTCACATTTATTAACACTTCTGGTCACTTTATACTTAGTTGTATGTAACTAAATAGCCAAAACAAACATGCTTTGTGTGGCTAAATATTACAAAAGGTCACACAAACATCAAATTCATGTGGCCATTGGATGAACAATAGTCACACAAAATACACATTTCTTCACTTTAAACATTGTCACACATATTAACACTTTTGGTCACTCTGTGTTTAATTTTATGTGACTAAATATACAAAAAAAAACATGCTTTGTGTGACTAAATATTACAAATGGCAACACAAACATAAAATTCATATGGCCATTGGATAAACATTAGTCACACAAAATACATATTTATTCACTTTAAACAACATATGGTCGCACTTATTAACACTTTTGGTCACTTTATGCTTAGTTGTATGTGACTAAATACCCAAAACAAACATGCTTTGTGTGGCTAAATATTACAAAATGTCACACAAACTTCAAATTTATGTGGCCATTGGATGATCAATAGTCACACAAAATACACATTTCTTCAATTTAAACATTATATGGTCACACTTATTAACACTTTGGACACATTATGCTTAGTTGTATGTGACTAAATACCCAAAACAAACCTGCTTTATGTGGCTAAATATTACAAAAGGTCACACAAACATCAAATTCATGTGGCCATTTGATGATCAATAGTCACACAAAATAGACATTTCATCACTTTAAACACTATATGGTCATATTTATTAACACTTTTGGTCACTTTATGCTTAGTTGTATGTGACTAAATAAAAAAAAACCAATATATTCATAACAAGAAAATAAAAAAGGATGTTACACCCCAGCAAGAATCGAACCCGCAACCTCCTTTACAGAAGTCAAGCAGGTTACCATCTTGCCAGAGCAACCGATTCATTAATGTAATGCATTTCCGTTTTAATATAGAAGTTTAAGCTTCATTGTTTTTGGCTAGTAGCTTAAAAAATGCTTATAAAAAAGGATGTTACACTCCAGCAAGAATCGAACCAGCGACCTCCCTTACGGAAGTCAAGCGGTTTACCATCTTGCCAAAGTAACCTATTCGTTAATGTTATGCATTCCTGTTTAATATAGAAGTTTAAGCTTCATTGTTTTTTGCTAGTAGCTTAAAGAGTGCTTATAGAAACTGCTTATTAAACCGTGGCTTTTTCTCCCTTTGCTTATGCAATGTGCAAGCTGCAATAACACACAAACCAGACAATAACATCATAAACCAAATAGACCAATACATCAAATTTCATAAGGTTTTAAAAAGTACATGATTTTCACCATTACATAAGTCACCATAAAGTTTGATTGCTAAACAAAACACAAACAAAAGCTAACATCTAAAACATGTTATAACATGATCAGCTTCCACATGACACCTTTCTTTTCCCCTTTGCCTTATCTGCACAAGTTTTTGATTTCCTGGCTCCCATTTTCTTTTCAATTTCATCCCATGTAGTAACACTTGCTAGTCCCAGCACACATCCTGTGACTGGTACAGGGCTATACATGTTTGGATTGTGTTTCTTGCAAACTGGTACATATTTACCTTTAGACATTGCAGAGTTAGAGTCATCAATGCAATCCTTGTCTGTGTTTCCCTTGTATGTGGTTTCCATGTTTGTGCTTTCATTGTCTGTGCTTGGAAAGTAGTTCCATTCTAGATATTCCTCAATTATGTCACATCCATAAGCATCTAGCAATCCTTGTGTTGATGGCCCATAAAATACTGGAGCACTTGCTTTTTTTGCTGCCCATCTCCTATCATCTGAGCTGTCTGAGCTAATGTCAATTATTTTTGCAAAAGAAAATTAAGTATCAGCAGATAATATCCTAACCAAAACACACATTTATCAATCAAAATAAGTAGATAACACAATATAGAAAATAACATCATTAATTCATTAACCAAATACAAACCGTTCTAACATAATAAATCTAGTTACATGCATATTGTTTTATAGTAGATTAACATCTACTACCATTACATAAGAACCAAAAAACATAACATCATAAAGTAGATTAACATCACTATCCACTTCTAAGCTTCCTCTTCCCTATCTTCTCTTCAGCAAAAGTCAGCAAAAGTCATTGTATCTTCACTCCAAAGGTCTTGCCTTTAATAGCATCCCTGGTTTTAGCATTTGCAAGCCAAAGTACACAATTTGTTATTGGTACAGGGCTTTTGACAATGAGTGTTTTAGTTGATGCTTGTAGCTTAGCCTTAGACCCACATGCTTCTACTTTAGCCTTAGAAGATGCCTCAGATGCTTGTGCTTTAGCCAACATACATGCTTTAGCCTTTTCAATGTCTTTCCAAGAAGGTTTTACATCACTCTCATTACATCCTGATTTTGAACCCCAAAACCTGCCATTGTCCTTGTACTCATCTGACAAATAGTGGTACCATTTGAGCAAACTCTTAGGTGGTTCTAGAGAGTCATAATCTATCTCCTCGGAAGTGCTAATTTGAGAAGTGCTATATGAGTCTGAGGAATGGGTTGCTACCTATCCTAATATCCTTAGCAAGATCAAAATCAGTTATTTGGTTTTCACAATGAATTCCCAAACACTCCTTCATAATGTGGCTAATGCATATGGGTCCAATTTTTTAATCCAAACACCCCTAAACTGCTATATATGTGTTTAAGAATATAAGGGGATTCGAAAAAGGTTATCATTCTAAGAAACATGAGCAGATAAGCAACACACAACAACACATATGAGCAGTTAAGCTTGAAAAAAAACATATAATGGACACACATTAGCAGAGAAGCTAAAAAATAAGCAAAAAAGGAAATAAGGAAAAAAAGAAGATAATAAAGTTACCGTTCTGATTTGCCATGTTTGAAATTAGGGTTTATGAAAAAGTGTTAGGGATTACTGTAGCTTAACGATTTTGGTGGGTGAAATGAATTAATGTGTGTTATGAATTTTTTTTTGAACATAATGTGTGTTATGAATGGGTGGAAGAGTTTAAGGGGGTAGAGGGATAGTTAGGCGGTGGTAGGTGGAATGAATTAATGTGTGTTATCATTAATTAATGTATCAGTTCAGTTCTTAGCTTAGCAGTTTTAACTTACCTTAGCAGTATTAAGTTTAACCTAGCAGTATGAACTAGTTTAACCAGTTCTAAACATCATAACTGTCATTCAGATTATCCAGCAAAACTTTCATACAATACTTATCATAACCTTAATTCAAAGACAAAAATTAAACATTATTAAGACTAAACAACACCTAAACTTTAATAAACATCATAACTTTCATTAATTAGGATTATCCAGCAAAACTTCCATACATCCTTCATACTTATCATAACCTTAATTCACAGACACAAACTGAACATTATTAACACTAAACAACCATTACAGCTGACATGCCTGGCAGCACTAACTATTGCCTGGCAGTACTAAATGAGTTCAGCAGTACACACATATAAACCAAACAGGATGTAAAAAATTAATAGATAAAATGAAATCATTCACAAGAGTATTTGCATGACAACTTGAGCATGACATGGTTCACTTGGATTTTCGTATCACAACACCTCCACAGTCCTTTCGATAGTAGTCATCTCGTGATTCATTAGCCAAGTCACGTTGATCTACAAGAGGCAATACGTTATCATTGCGATGGTGAATGACGGTACTAAATTCCTCATCGACTTCGTCATACGTATCTTTGTAATTCTTAGGAGGTATCTTAAAGACAATAGACAATTTTTTATCTACCGGGTTTTTCACATAAAACACTTGTAGTGCTTGTGAGCCTAATACGAATGGATCAACCTTGTGGCCTAAATTATTCAGGTCGACCAATGTATACCCAAGTTTATCGCGTTTCACACCACCAGATTTGTGATTAACCCAATCACATTTGAAAAGAGGAATTTGCCTGAAACGGTAATCTAGTACCCATATCTCTTGTAAAACACCATAATAGTATGCTTGTCTTGTGGTTGCAACTTCTTTAGATATGTGCAGATCGATTGCCTCAACACTAACCCCACTGTTCTGGTAAACTTTGCCATCATGACATTTCGTACGAAAGGTATACCCATTGATGTTATATGCATCGTATTTCACTACGGTGGCGCGTGGTCCATATGATATCCACCTTACAGTTTCTGATACACTTTCTTTGTCGATCGCTAACTCTCTCTCCACCTGAATTTCATTACACGTATATATTAGCTTCAAATTTAAGGAACAACAAACAAACAATTATAAATAACATACGATTAATTACCTCTTCGCGTAACCACTTAGCAAAAGATTTACTGTGCTCATTCTCCAGAAATGCTATTCGTTTACCCGGGTTTTCTGTTTTCAAAACTTGCTTGTGTCGCCTGAAACAATGTCTTTGATTATTATATTTGATAGAACATTTTAAGTAACGAAATAGACATGTGTTAGTAATACTTACTCGATATACGGTACAATTTCATCTGTATTCTGTATTACATACAAATGTGCTTTCTGAAAGAGTTCCGCAGAAACTTCACTTGATTTGCCGGCCGACAATGGCTTTCCTTCCTCATTTTCATAAGTTTCATGTTTATCAGGTGGGATACCAATAGTTTCCATGGATTTATGATATTCGCTAAAAAACTCTATTGTTTCTTCCGCAATAGTCTCCTCAGCAATGCATCCCTCTGGTTTATTTCTGTTTCGCACGTGTCCTTTAATAACCTTCATACATCTTTCGAAGGGATACATCCACCGAAAGCATATGGGACCACATAATTTTACCTCCCTAGTTAGGTGCACAGTCAAATGTATCATAATATCAAAAAATGACAGAGGAAAGAACTTCTCGAGTAGGCACAGTGTCACTACCAGTTCTGCTTGCATCTTATCTAGTTCTTGCAATATGATTTCTTTGCTACATATCGATTTAAAGAAAAAGCAAAACCTGATAATAGCATATCGTGTGGGTGGGTGCATGATTGAACGTATTGCAATGGGCAAAAACTCTTGCATTAGCATGTGATAGTCATGCGATTTAAGGCCAATGAGCTTCCTATCCTTTAGGTTGACCAAACTAGAGAAATTTGAACAATAGCCTTCTGGTACCTTGATGTTGTGTAACGTTTCACAAAAGATGTCTTTTTCAGCATTCGTTAATGTGTAACCTGCTGGAGGTAGTGTTGTTTTGTCTTCATCTTGCATAGCAAACAACTCTGGTTTTACCCCCAACTCAGCCAGATCCAATCGAGCATTCAATCCATCTTTCGTCTTTCCCGGAACATGTAGCAGAGTTCCGACTATACTCTCAGCAACATTCTTTTCTACATGCATAAAATCAATACAATGTGGAACAGGATTATGCCTCCAATACTTAAGTTTTCGATACCAAATGTTGAATTTCTTCCAATACACACCGTTTTGTCCGTTTACTTGGCTTGAACTACCCTCTTCTTCTGTTGTGTTTCTTTTCTGCTTTTGAATCTTACCACCTCTGCCTCTCGTATCTTCTTGGTTTTCTGATGCATTATTGTTTGTTCGTTTTCCTTTTCCCCACTTATTTTCAATATGTTTTACCTCGTTGTATATTTGTTCCCCGGTCATTGGAATTGGAGCCTGGAGAAATTCTTGTTGTCCATTAAATGCCTTCTTTTGCTTTCTGAACGGATGGTTATATGGTAGATATCGTCTGTGACCAACATAACTTTGCTTGGATGAGGCAGAAAGTCTAACACAGTTTGTATCTTTCCCACATACTACACAACCTTTGAATCCACTGTACGGGCAGCCACATAATGTACCAAGTGCAGGGTAATCATTTATTGTCCATAACACAACGGCACGTAGATTAAAGTTATCTTTTGTGGAAGCATCATACGTATCAACCCCTGTCTCGAATAAGGTATGTAGATCATCAACCAACGGTTCTAAAAAAACATCGATATCATTTCCCGGGTATCCCGATATTAATACCGAAAGGTTGATAAACTTTCTTTTCATACACAACCATGGAGGAAGGTTGTATATGACAGTTAAAACTGGCCATACACTGTGATGCCTTTACACTTCAATGCGTCTACTAATAAATACAAAAGAAAGAAATAACTACAGGGACACTATTGTCGCATAACAATACCCAACACAAGATAAAGGAGTCTGCATTATTAAGATAATTCATACACCAAAAGGATAAACCAACTTAAAAGTAAATCAATCCCAAACTTAATTACTCCACAAACATAATCTAATCGAACGAACAAATAATAGAATTTTTTTCTCCAGAAGCCCAATCTAAGGTCTCTTTATCCACTTCTCCTAGCATCACTTATCTCAAACTGCAAAACCTGAACATGATCTCAAACTGTCAACATAAAGTTGGAGAGAGTCAATAGGTTTAAAAGACACATAATAAACCCAATGTAAATCATTACTGTGATAAATAAAAATACTGCTTACCAATAAATGAAATGGGGGGGGGGTTTTTTGTTTTTTTTTGTGGTGTGTTTGTGGTGTGGGGGGGGGGGGGGGGGGGGGGTGTGTTACTACAATATATGCTATCATGCAAAACAAATCAATCTAATCCAAACCAATTACCATCACACGATTAGCATAGCTCTATCGCAGAACTACTCATTTGATCACTAAGCCAGGACCTACTCACCAATCCACTCCAAATGATCACGAAGCCATGGAGCATACCCATAACCCACTCTAAAGCGATCACTGAAGCCTTGAGCGTATCACATCTCAACATTACACATAACATATAAAGCCACATAAAGCCATCACCACTTTAAACAAATTATCACAATAATTAAAACATGCATACTAGCATCATTTCCATCCCAAGTTTAAAACGAAGTAAAAGTGGGACTATAAAACTCACCTTAGCTTAGCTTAATCCAAAAAGTTTCCAAGAAGCTTCACAAAGATCTAAACAACAAAATGTATGGATATTTACATCACTTTGGTCATCACTCCAATAAGGTGTAACCTCAACTATGATGGATTCTGAGCGATCTATCAATGTTCTAAACTCATTTTGTACATTTTTAAATTCTTACATAACTAGCTTACACTTTATTTTTACACTTTAAATTTTCTGGATTTGAGCAGAATTTTAGACTCACTTGCACGCCCTAAACGCACCACTTATACATCTTTATAATTTTTGGCAAAATTCCACAGGTTTCTAATATGACTTATGAACCCCCAATCACTCCCCAAAGCTCATACTCTTTGATAAATAATCTTTTACCCAAAGTTCATACTCTTTTATAAATATCCTTTAGAAAATCATAACACCAAGTATCCAAAATTTGACTAGTAGCAGACACCCTAAAAGTTTGATGTTAGCTGACCATTTTAAACACCACCCCATACTTAGCAAAAAATCAGAGGTCACACAAAATATATGACCTTACTTTCATGTGAACATTAGCCCTTGAAAATGTGTCTTGGTATTTTTAGAAAAATCAAAACCCTAACTGAAACCCGTCATAAAATTAACTATTTTGCACACTTATCTTATAAAAACCATTTGGGACAGTACCGCCCGACCACAAAAACTCTTGGGGCTGGATTTTTTGGAAAGAAGACTCAGAGTACTACAATTTAAAAAAAAATCGCTTCAATATCATTCTCCATCATGGAGAAAATCGCTCGTGAACACAGCCCTAATTCTGCTCCACACTAAATCAAGATTTCATGCAAACCCTAACATGAAATTTGCATGGTTATGCCCCTAATTCAATTCTAATCAATGCTATTGACATTAATTACTCATTAAGATCTGTATTTTATTAAAACCCTAATCCATCATAATTAAGCTATAAGAATTAAAAGATTTAAAGAGGTTTAATATATATACCTTTGATTACAAGCACCTAAACAATACTCTTGATTGATCTTGGACCTAGCTCTTGAAATTGACTCCCTCCTAGGTTTTGGGGGTTGAAACTCACGGCACACAAGGGAAGGAGAAAAAAAACTAGGGCTTTGCTTATATATCCATCTAATTTGAGTCCTAGTTTAGTTAAAATTGTAATCTAATTAAGTCTTTAGTTTTTTTTATTATTTTCTTTCTTTTTTTCTTTTCCAACCGTACAAACTAAGCCCCCTTTATTATTTTTTTTTATTAATCTACTTATTTACTCTATTACCTTAAGTTTTTACAAAAGTCTAAGCTAATTTGATTAAACCTTTTTACTTAAACGCCACTTACTAACCTTTCTAAAAATAACTTTCGTTTCACCAAACCACTTTCTATTTTTAGAAAGTTTGCCACAAACTTCCAAATTTCACCCACTTATCTCATTTCTAAAATGCCACAATCATCATAAATGCTTATCACTTAATCATCCAACTTTTGACGTAGCATTACATGCAATACGCCAATCCCTTCCTTTATCACTAGACGTGAACAAATGGAATACTCATAATCTAACACAAACATACTCAAAATGAGATGCCCATACACCTCAAAATGATATCATGCACATACTTAACTCACTTAGCAAACATAAAATCACATAGCACACACTTAGACACATATAATGAACTCTTAGCCATAACTAATGGTATAAACTAACCTGCTCAATCTCGGTTGTCACAGTATCCCCTCCTTTAGGAAATCTCGTCCCGAGATTTAATTAGCCGACTCATCAGCACGATCAACAAACAACTGAGGATACTTAGACTTTATAAAATCTTCGCGCTCCCAAGTAAACTCAGGACCACGCTTTGAATCCCAACGAACTTTCACAAGTGATATTTTGCTACGCTTTAAACTCTTAATTTCACGGTCCAAAATTTCTACAGGTTCCTCGATAAAACGAAGAGTCTTGTCAACCTTAATTTCGTTCAATGGCACATGCAGGCTAGCATTTGCCAAACACTTCTTTAGGGTTGACACGTGGAACGTGTCATGTACACCACTCAACTCCTCGGGCAACCTTAACCGATAAGCTACAGGACCGATCCTCTCAAGAATCTCAAATGGCCCTACATACCTCGGAGCTAACTTACCCTTCTTCCCAAAATGAACCACGCCCTTCCAAGGCGACACTTTTAGCATCACACGATCTCCAACCTCAAATTCCAACGGTTTGCGCCTGTTGTCAGCATAGCTCTTTTGACGATCTCTCGCCGCTTGGAGCCTCTCTTTTATAGCTACTACTTTATCAGTCGTCTCCTGCACCAATTCAGGTCCAATCAAACTACCTTCCCCAATTTCAGCCCATAACACAGGTGACCTACATTTTCTTCCATATAGTGCTTCGAACGGAGCGCACCGAATGCTAGTGTGATAGCTGTTGTTATAAGAGAACTCAGCTAACGGTAGGTGGACATCCCAACTGCCACTAAAGTCTATCACACACGCCCTCAGCATGTCCTCTAACGTCTGAATAGTACGTTCACTCTGTCCATCTGTCTGAGGGTGATAAGCTGTGCTCATATCCAATCGTGTTCCTAAGGCTTTCTGAAATGTTTGCCAGAGACGTGATGTAAACCGTGCGTCACGATCCGAAATGATCGACACAGGCACTCCATGACGCGCGACAATTTCATCGGTGTATAACCTCGCCAATTTCTCCGTACTATAATCTTCACGTATTGCCAGAAAATGTGCTGATTTGGTCAATCTATCAACCACCACCCATATTGCATCGTGCCCATTCCTTGTTCTAGGTAATTTAGTGATGAAGTCCATGGTGATATTTTCCCACTTCCATTCTGGTATCTCTGGTTGTTGTAATAAGCCCGACGGCCTTTGATGCTCAGCTTTCACCTTTGCACAAGTTAAACATTCGCTAACATAGGTAGCAATATCCCTCTTCATTCCCGGCCACCAGTACATGTCTCGAAGGTCGTAGTACATTTTATCTGCTCCAGGATGTACAGAATATTTGGACTTATGAGCCTCATCCATAATTACTGTTCTCACACCTCCTACCAACGGAACCCATATTCGATCCATGAAGTACAAACTTCCGTCTCTTTTCCTTTCCATCTGTTGATCTAACCCATGTAACCTTTCATTCATTACATTCTCTTGAGTTCCGCGTGGTATATTGTGTATTAATTGTGCCTGGTAGAGTAAACGTTTAGTGGACTCTGGGGGGATAAGTTCTTAGTTGTATATGGGGGGAAATAGACCCATTGAGGAAGATTTAGAATAGACTCAATCGCAGCAATCGTAATTCTAGAGAGAGATTTTTTTATGTTAGTAGGGTTTTCATATCTATAAAGAAAAACCTCCTACGGTATTTAGGGTTTGACAGGAGAGATTTTTACGCTTTGAACAAGCAAGAAACAGTTTTTTCACGATTAATAGGAAAGATCCATAGAGGATCAAAGTATTGTTTTTAGTTAATTCTTCTTTAGCAGGTTGTTTATTTTCTGCTTGTGAACAATCGATTGTTTTGTTAGAGTTTCTCTCACAGATGTAGTTACTTTTGATACATTAGTGCTCTATATCCTTCACAGGTCTTAAAAGATCTATTAGGGCTGAGGACCTACAAAAGTGGTTAATAGAGCGGAGAGAAGAGAGTCACGACAGAGGAAGAGGAGTCTCTGTTGTTGTATGGGGGGGAAAGGGAAGGGTGTTTGTGTGGCGAAGAATTATTACTGTTCTTGCGCTTTCCTTAAACCTTTACAAATGCTTCACGTACCTACACCCACCGTTTACTGTTACATCACCATCCGAATTTCATTCTCCATCCCAACAACATTCGAACCAGTATTTTCTTGTGGCAATAATTGACCCTGTATTGAGTACAACTTCCTCGCGACAACCCCTCAAAATACTTCGCCTCAATTCCAGCAATATATCAACACTGTGTTCCAGCAGTTAATGCCAAATTTCCTTATTTGAAGAAGTGACGAGTAATGAAACCGTGGGCAATGACGATTGGAAATATTGGTAATGAACAGTGGATCACAATCTGTTGGAATATGGTTCTTATGGAAAAGCAGAGAAAACGGGACCGAGAGATCCCTAGAGGCTACATAGAATGATTCTTCTCCGTCAACAGTTGCTTCCCAACGAGAGACAAAAGCTAAACTATTCTACTTTAGCTCTCCTTCCAGAGGATCACATGGCTGACTTTTCATCATCTTGTGATGCTAAGGATATCTGGTTGGCAGTAAAAGCCAGATTTAGAGGAAATGAAGAGTCAAAGAAAATAGAAAATGAGGAAGTCACATTTGCTGCTAAAGGAGTTCTACAGACTTAAGATATCTAAATCGAGGGCTTTGACAAAGGATTTGATAGGTTTCAGAACGGTGGGTGGAATAAGTCAGCTTAATTTTAATATGCAAGCAAAGACCAGATAATGAAAAGATACAACATGAAGTTCTTAACGCTCTACCACTTCTTGGTCACGGTGGCAATCACCCTTTAAAACCAAAGGGTGGTCTTAATTTCTTTAGCTTTGATGATTTGTAAACAAGCTTAGGACACTTGAGATTGATTGTGAAAGGGGGTTCTCTAGGCTATGATTCCACGATAAGTGTTCTGCTACTCTCCTACACTCAGATTCTTCATTAGTTGCTGACTAGACAACTTCCAAGTGGTCAATGCTGCGTCTTGTATTTGTGTAATGAGAATTCCTAAATGGTTCAACCTTCTTTTTTTAGTTATACAACTACTTTTCCTCTTGCTGATGCTTCAGGCAATGTTCTTGAAAAATATTTATTCAACTCTTTTGTTGCTGAAAGTGATCCACAACAACCAGATCACTTACGAAGACCTTTGACCATAAATGGCCAAGTTGGATTTGGAAGAACTTGACATCAAATGGCAGATGGCAATGCTTCTGTTCGAAATCAATAGATTTGGAAAAGAAGTGGTAGATAGAATAAAAATTCAAGTTTAATAACAAAGAATGCTGCCATGTTTGATAAAAAGGAAGGTCAGGAGCTATCAATAGTTCAGAGTTTTTGGGAATATTTTGAAGAGAATGTACAGGGAGAGAGTGGATTTCAAGACAAGGTATTCTGCATTTAAGATCAACTATCAGAACTGGATAAATCAGTAAGAACCAAAGGCTTGGTGTAGTTGATTCAATGCTCAATTGGCAGACATGGTGAAAGTGCGTATGGAGATATGTACTTCTAAAGTCTATGGGATGAGTGCAGGATATGGGGATGATGTGTATTCCTGCTGTTGATGCTTGATGATGGGGTAGTACTGATGGGTTGTTTTTGCTAAAGGTGTGTTTGTTGCTACTCTGGTAATGGTTTCTGATGTGAGTTTTATGTTGTTGCTGGTGTGGTGCTGATGGTGTTTCTGTTACTCTCTAGTGATGCTATGAGCTGAACTCATTTTTGCACTTATGGGGTTATCCCCAGGTAAAATTTGTTCCTTTTGGTTGTAATTATATTAATACAGAACTTAAAAAGGATTTGATTATCTATAGAAGTGCCAATATAAAGAGTGTTTTAACCAAGCAAGCATACAAAAGTTCACTCTACAAAACTTAGACAACAGAGTCTTGGTACAGTTAGCCTTAGAAGAGCAAATTAGAATCTTGACTGCCGACCTAGGCAACCACCCAAACCATGCTCAAATCATACCTGCAAACACAAAAATTGAATTTGAACAGGCTAAAATTGATTAATATGATAGCAGGTAAACTTGAGGGGTTGACGGCAAGGTATGACTAATGATGGATTCTTCCAAAAACCCTAAAACAAACTGATAATAGCTCCATGTCTACCTAGTCAAAATTGGTTTTAGGATATGTGAGACATTTTAGAATCATATGAGGGTTTGATCTCTCTACCCCAGCATCTTTGACTCATGTCTTAAGGATGCTCTAGAGAAACCTCTCTTGACAGTGGATTTTGAGTTTTTTTTATCCAAAGCTTGTTGGATTGCATGTTGTTCCAGGTCCAATAACAGGAACATTCATGCCTCCTTTAAACAAGCCTGACATTGATGATACCACGATACACCTATGGTTCACAGTTTCCAATGATTGTGTTGAAAAATAACTCTGTATCTAATGACTTTTGTCTTTGTGATAACAGTGACAGTCCTCAGACTCAAGAGACCACTGCGTTGCATCATGTATTCAAGTGTCAGTCCTCAAGCCTCTAAGACTTAAAGACCATTAGCCTCAGCCTCTAAGTTTAGTGATTTGAAGACTTTATACAAGACTGATGACCAAGATGTGGGCGCGGACCATGCAATCTGTCACTCAAAGTCCGTTAGAGTTTTCTTTTAAGGCGAATGTATAAAACTCCTAGGAATTTATGTTTAATAGGGAATGGGTTCAAAACAAAATTAGTCGCTGTCGTAATAAACAATATTTTGGTTCTAAGAAATGTTTTGTTTGTGGTAGTAAATTTCATTTGATTCGAGATTGTGATTTTTTTGAGAATCAGTTGCGATTGAATAATGCATCGGTGTGGAAAAATGTAGAAAACATCCTATTTGTTCCTAGACCACCTATGTTCCTGCTTGTTGGTAGTAGGACTAAGGACAACCACCTGTTCGTGGTAGGCCCATTTCTTGCTGGTTGCCATATCCCTGCTGCAAATCGGATTATGACCAGACCAAAAAAAAAGCCATTATTTTCAACAGATATAGTAGGCCTGAACTATATAACCAATGGCTATGGATGGGGGAAGGATGGAAAACTGCTGTTAAGACTTATAGTAGAAGTTAGTGTTGTCTTTGGCACAAAGTAAATAGGGCAATATAATTGCATTTGGGGAATCCAAGAAACAATGGTGGACTCATCAACAATCTATTAGGGTTTTCTCTATTGATCCACAAGGCAGGCCCAAGTCAGTTCTGACTTGGGTCTCCCATGTATACTAATGTTGTACTTTCTTTTGTATATTGTAGGACAATCCTCATACAAATAAAGATTTAGGTATTGTTGATAGTGGTTGTTCCAGAAGCATGACAGGTAATAAGGAGAAATTGGCTGACTTTGTGAAGATTAAAGGAGGGACTGTCACTTTTGGAGGTGGAGATGGTAAAATCACTGGAAAAGGCACCATTAGGACTTCCAACTTCAATTTTGAGAATGTTTATTATGTGGAAGAGCTTCAGAACTTTAATTTGTTCTCTGTGTCACAAATCTGTGATACCAAGAACAAAGTCCTTTTTACAGACAAAGAGTGCCTTGTACTCTCCAAGGAGTTCCAACTACCTGATTCAAGTCAGGTTGTTCTCAGAGTTCCAAGGAGACACAATCTCTACTGCTTCAATTTGACTGACATCCATTCAGAAAGAGAAATCAAGTGTTTGTTGGCAAAAGCATCCTTAGATGAGTCCACAAAATGGCATAGAAGGATGGCTCATGTGAACTTCAAAAACATGAACAAGCTGGCAAAACATGGATTAGTCAATGGGCTTCCTTCTAAACTCTTCACAAATGAAAACAACTATGTTGCCTGCAATAAAGGAAAGCAACATAAGGCCTCTTACATGGCCATCACTGTAGTCAGCACCATTTTTGAGCCTCTCCAGTTACTTCATATGGACCTTTTTGGTCCTACTTCCATCAGAAGCATTGATAAAAGCACTATTCCTTAGTGGTTACAAATGACTTTAGCAGGTTTAGCTGGGTTTTCTTTTTGGGGACTAATGATGAGACTTTTTATATCCTTAGGGATTTCATTACTTTTGTTGAAAACCAGCTAACTAAAAAGGTTAAGGCTATAAGGTGTGACAATGGGACAGAGTTTAAAAATTCTAACTTAATTGAACTCTATGGGTCCAAGGGGATTAAAAGGGATTATAGTGTTGCCAGAACCCCACAACAAAATAGGGTTGCTGAAAGAAAGAATAGAACCCTTATAGAGGCAGCAAGAACTATGCTTGCTGACTCTAAGTTACCTACCATGTTTTGGACAGAAGCAGTTAGTACTGCTTGTTATGTTCTAAACAGGGTTTTAGTAACTAGGCCCCATAATAAAACACCCTATGAACTTTTATCTGGGAAAGTTCCAAACATTAGTCACCTTAAACCTTTTGGCTGTCATGTGACCATACTTAACACTAGTGATCACTTGGGAAAATTTGAGGGTAAAGCTGACGAAGGTTTTCTTGTTGGGTACTCTGCTCATAGTAAAACTTATAGAGTCTACAATTTATCCAACAAAAAGATAGAAGAAACACTGAATCTGAGATATATGGAAGATAAACCTAATGTTCAGGGTCTGGGTCATGAGTGGTACTTTGACCTTGACTATTTGACTGCTTCTTTAGGTTATACTCATTCTCCAAATATAATCACCCAGCAGGGAGGAGTTACTCAAGATACTAACACTCATGCAGGTACACACGATGACTCAGATTCAGAGTGTGATGAACAAGTGATTGTTGTTCCTTCTTTTCCTTCTAACCATTTCTCAGGTCCCAAGGTTCATACTGCTTCTGCCACAGTGGAGAGTACTTCAGACTATGCAGAGGAACTTGCTAGGCTCAAGGACAAGCCTATGAAGCCAATTCTGCAGCAAAGGATACTTGGAAAATAGCTGATACGGTTCCTGCTGGTAGTGGTGTTCCTGCTACTAGCATTCCTGCTGGTAGTATTAATCAGGCTGCTGGTGGTTCTGCTGTTCCTTCTACTCCATCTTCTTCTGTGGTTCGCATCCTTGTTGTTTATGTTTGATACACCACTTCCTCCTGGTCCATCACCTCATTTGGGCTCAGTTGAAAATTTACAAGATTTTTTCATCTCTTCTGCCACGTCTAAGCACATATCATCATTTCCGATGATAGAGGGCCATCACCAAATTTTTTTTTTTTTTTCCCCAAACTCCTAACTACTGGCTTTTCTCTGAATTACATTATGATGGTGACTTTGGTGTGGTTCATGTCACAAAATTTGACCTACGCCATAGCTGTTGCGATCCTGGTTCCACAAGAATGGGTGGCATACTGTTCATCTATATCATAGATTATTGGGGATATTTACTTCACCAGTTCTAGACACAGGGACACTTTGAGACAATCCAAGTTTGGAGAGAGGCTCTTGCAGGCTATGTTTATGATCAACAAAGGAAACACTCACCCCCGACTATCTCCATTTTCTGTTTGCTTGTTTTCTTATCCCAACTTGAACAAGCAGTGTTGCTTAAGCACTTAATATCCTGACTTGGGTGAGTATGAAAGGAGAAGATGCAACAGTTTGTTAATCAGGATGTGTAGAGCTTCTTGTGCCTTTGGCCAGAAGGGAAACTGCTATTGGGACAAAATGGTGTTCTTAAGAAAATTAAAAGAGATGCCCGAGGAAATAGTAGTTAGGAATAAAGCAGGTTGGTGGACTCTCATAGGTCATAGACAAGCGGAGGCAGTGACTATGAAGAGGTGTTTTCTTGCTCCAGTGGCTCGCGAATTGAAGCTATCAGATTATTCTTAGCATTGCCCTCAATACCTGGGTTTAAGGTATATCAAATGGATGTCAAGACGTGCCTTTCTCTATGGGGAAATTGATGAAGAAGTTCTGTTACTCAACCAAAAAAGGGTTTGAAGATCGTTCTTACCCTTATAACAGTTGTACATAGTTGTTGAAAGCCTTGTTATGGTCATCATAAGCACCCCAAGGGCTGGTAGTCAAGATAGTCTTACTTTTTTTGTCTATTAAAGCATAATTACAGAAGAGGTACTATAGACAAAACCCTTTTCATTAAGAAGAATTCTAGGGATATCATCTTAGTACAGGTCTATGTGGATGACATTATTTTTGGCTCTACTAACCAGACCTGGTGTGATAAGTTTGAGGTGTTGATGAAAGGTGAATTTGAGATGAGTGCTTATGGGTGTTGAAGTTGACATTCTATCTCTTGGGGTCTACAAGAGGTCAAGCAACAGCTTTGTGATGGATGGGGGATTTTTATCGCCAAGACAAGTATGTCCAGGACATGCTGGAGGAGATTTGATATGGAAAGTGTGAGACCTGCAACAATACCCTATGAAGCTGCTAAGCCTAAATCCAAGGGAATGAACTGATGATGCTGTATGTTCATATATACAGATCTTGATAGGTTCAACTTATGTGTTTGGCCAGCTTCGAAGGCCAGATATTATGTTTGCAGTGAGTGCTGTGTTCTCATCTAGACCCAGGATCACACCTTTAACTTTCCAATTTGAATGCAGTAAAAGAAGATCTTTAAGTATCTCAAGGCCAACCAAAAATTTGATCTTTGTACCCAAAGAGATTCTCCCTTTGTGTTGGAAGCTTACCGTGATAGTGATTATGTGGTTCCAATGGTGATAGGAAATCCACAACTGGTGGATGCCAATTTCTGGGTAGAAGATTGATATCATGGCAGTGCAAAAAGAAACAGTAGTGGCAACTTCTTCAACTGAAGCAGAATATGTTGTGGTGCTCACTGTTGTCGGTAAGGACTTGGGATTCAAAATCAAATGCTAAGATTATGGGTCAAGTGTATGAACGCTAAAATCTATATGATAATTAGAGTTCCATATGCATGTTAAAAATCCAGTTTTTTCACCAAAGACAAGCACATAAGATGATTAGGGCACATTTTATTAGAGATGCGAATGAGAAAACCTTATTCAGGTGCTTAAATTCACATAAAATGATATGTGGCTGATTTATTTGACCAAGCATTTGATGACCAGATTTTTTTATTAGAGGTTCATATTGGGATGCTAATCCCTTAATTCTCTATTTAAGGGGAGGATTTGGATTTAAGGGGAGGACTGTTATTGTATTTTTTTCTTTATTCTAGTTATGAACTGAGCTTAAATCCTTTTTGGCTAAAATTTGTTTTATTGTGATACATTTTTTGGTGCCAAAAAAATGGTTTTATGGCACCTTGTTTTAAAGTTCTCTTTCGAGGTGCAACATCATTATGGGTATCATTCCCAGGCCTTATGGCAGGAAATAATGGAACCATGGCTCTCAATTGCCCAGGCCTTAGGGCTAGAATTTAATTTGAGTTTTGTTTCAATTTCCAGGTCTTTGTACCAGAATGAATTTATATAGTGTAATGCTTTGCTTCCAAAACATTAGGGTTCTCTCAACTGACCAATGTTCATGTACCAATAGTTGAGATGGTTTGCAATCCACCATGGGAGTAACCCTTTTTGGGTCCCAAGGATTGTCTAGCCCATAAGCAAACGGCTATGTGGTAAAGGCTATCCAAATTCGTTTATGGTTGTGATGACTTGCCCAAAGTCATATAGTACTCAACCCACTATGATTCAAGTTTGGAGTGGTTGAAAATGGTTCCAATCTTCCATGGCATTCCTTTTCTAGGACCAATAGATTGGCTTAGCCCAAGAGTTAATGGCCTACTTGTAAGGCTTCATCAATCCCATTTACTTTCTATGATTACCTTCCCCGGGAGTTAAACACCATGGGATGTATGAGAATGTATGTAACCCTGAATTGATGGATGTTGTGAGGTGGTCCTAAGTTGGTTTTGCTGCTTAAAGATTAAGAGTTATTAATGAAGTTTTTTAAAGGTCAATCATTTTGGGCTTTGCTGTTGTTTTTTGTGCTGTTTCAAATCCTCAAAGCTTTCAAGATGAAGATCCTATCTAGGAAATGGAAGTTAACTATGTCAATTCCAGTTAGAGGAGGATTGTTAGGTCTATTTAATATTTATTAGTTTCCTTGGTAGGATGTAGTTCCTACTGTTAAAGTAATTGCCTACTGTTAATATTAATAGTCCTTCTGGCAGCTAATAGTTCTGAGGTTATATTTCTTGTCCTGGTTTAGAGTAAGTAGTGCTTGGGATATGTTTAGTATTGATAGAACAAGAGAAGTAATAGATAGTACTCATGGCAACGTCAATTTTTTTCTGGAGACATTAGTATAGGGTTTCATATCTATAAATGTGAAACCACACGGTTTTAAGGTTTGAAGCAGATTGAACAATCAGAAAACAGTTTTTACGATTAATAGAAAAAAGATCCTTAGAGGATCAAAAGTATTGGTTTTAGTAATTTCTCTCTTTAGCACTGTTGTTTATTTTCCGCGTGACAATAGATTGTTTTGTTTAGGAGTCTCTCACAGAGTTACTTTTGATATACATTAGTGGCTCTATGTCCTACAAAGGCTCTAAAAGATCTATCTAGGGCGGAGATCCTACACACCTTTCCAACAACGGAACCCATTATTCGATCCATGAAGTACAAACTGCCGTCTCTTTTCCTTTCTTTGTTGACCAACCATGTAACCTTTCATTCATTACAGTCTCTGTCAAAACGCCTCACCCTGAAGCCCCATTATTATCCTTTCACTCCAGACTGGAATAGTCATTTCCTTACTCGTTTAGGTTTCACCCCTTTCTTCCTTATTAGTGGCATCTCGCCCCCACATTCGCTTTACCCGGAGGTTGATATCAAATTTCACACCCATAATCACTAAACAACTCGATCCATCTCCGTTGGAGATATGTTCAGCTCTTTTTGATCAAATATATGTTAGACACTCTTGTGATCCATGTAAATAACACTTTTCGTACCATAAAATAATGTCTCAAATTTTTAAAGCAAACACCACTGCCCCTACTCAAGATCATGTGTAGTATAGTTCTTCTCGTGAATTTTTAACTGTCTTGAGCATAAAGCCATCACTTGTGTCTTGCTAAGACATAACCCAACCCTGATTCGAAGCATACATAAACTACAAAATCTTCAACACATCAGGAAGTGAAATATCGGTGCTTACATCATAAATTATTTTTCAAAGTTGGAAATGCCACTTCTTGATCTACACCCCACATATAACATTTGATTCTTTGAGTCAAGAAGTGAGAGGTTTAGCAATCGTAGAGATGTTTGCGATATTAAATACGTCGGTAGTAATCCCGCTAGACCCAAAACCGATCGGATTTAGACCGCGTGTTATAGGAGCTCTCTAATTCTTTACTGCTTTAATCATACTTGGACCCCCAGTGGATACCCATGCTGGATTGACCACGAGTGACCAAGGAAATGCACCTCTTTCATCTCAGCATTCACACATGGAGAATTTAACTACAACTTCTCCTTCCTCAATAATTCTAAAACTAACCTCAAATGCACCTCATGCTCCTCCTTCGATTTCGAGTAAATCAAAATGTCATCTATGAAAACAATGACGAACTTATCTAGGTACGGTTTGCAGACTCGATTCATCAGGTCCATGAAAACTGCTGGGGCATTGGTTAATCCAAAAGGCATAACAGTAAATTCAAAATGTCCATACCTGGTTCTAAATGCGGTTTTTGGAATATCTTCCTCATGAACACGAAGTTGGTGATACCCCGAACGAAGGTCTATTTTAGAAAAGTAACGAGAACCTTGAAGCTGGTCAAACAAATCATCAATTCTAGGGAGAGGATATCGGTTTTTAACAGTCAACTTGTTTAATTCCCTATAATCAATACACATACGAAAAGAGCCATCCTTCTTTTTAACAAACAACACAGGTGCACCCCACGGAGAATGACTAGGTCGAATGAAACCCTTATCTTGCAACTCTTGAAGCTGCCCAGACAATTCTTGCATTTCCGAAGGTGCTAGACGGTAAGGAGACTTTGCTACGGGCGCCGCCCCCGCAACTAATTCTATACGAAACTCAACCTGTCTTTGTGGTGGTAAACCCGACAAATCTTCCGGGAACACATCACTAAACTCCCGCACTACAGGAATTTCATCCATCTTTGGTTCTCCTACATTAGCGTTCATTAAGGTCTTGTCTAACCCTAACGCACGTTCCCCGTGGACTCTAAGTGCTTCACCACCTTCTAAAGGTATTTCAACCACCTTCTCATGACACACAATTACGGCCTTATTACGAGATAACCAATCCATCCCAACGATCACATCGAAGCTCCCATGACTCCCACTGGATCATAATTACTATCATATATCGCTATCATGTTTCAAGTCGCTAGTGAAAGGGGGGGGGGGGTGAACAATGAATTTCCTAATTCTAGTTTGCAATCACAGATAACCCTATTGACTTCTACCCTTTTACCATCCGCTATCTCTATCACATAACCGGGGTTTACGATTCTAGGTTTCACATTTAGCATAGACGCAAATTCAGTAGATATGAAACTAAAGTCAGCTCCAGAATCAAAAAGTACTATAGCAAAATGGTTATTTAAAGAGAAAGTACCCGTCACCACATTAGGGTCCCGCGAGGCCTCATCCGCATTCACGTTCACATTATAAGCCCTTCCTCGAACTGCATTCCCATTGTTTCTGCTGCCACGATTTCCCTCTATAGCCAACTGATTTCCCGCCCGCCCAGGTGCTCAGCCCAATCTTAGAGACCAGGTACTTTAGATGATCAGGGCTTCCACACTCATAGCAAACCCTCTGATTATGATTCATCCTCATCGTATTTACCAGAACTGCACGTTTAGGTTCCCGACAATCTTTGGCAAAATGTCCAGGTCTCTGACAGTTGAAACACACTCTACAGCTTCCTCCTTCGATATGGTGAGTATTACACTTGGTACACTTAGGGTAACTCACATATTCATTTCTTGGAGGAGCTGTTGCCACGAATCCTGCCCCTACCTTCGCCTTCTTTTTATCTTTCCAAGACCCTCCAGACTTAGCCCACCTCTTCAATATTTGCCTTCCTCTTTTCACTACCTTTTGACAACGTTCCACAGCTAATTGCCTCATCCGTAAGTATACCCGCTCTCAAAACCGCATTCTGAATGGTTGTTGGCTGAGTTGCCTTAACCATCCCTCTAATTTCGGGGTGTTAACCTGCTATATACCTCTTAAAGCGTGACGAATTCAGGAGTGCCAGAGGAGGAACCACCTAGCCAGCTCATGAAATCGGTCGGTTTGTAGGCGGCAATGATTTGCCTTCCCCAAGATCTTTGTAGTTCCATAACTCTAGTTCCAACTTTTCCATTTCGTTACTAGGACAGAATTCTTCTACCAACAACGCCTTAAAGTCATTCCAGGACATCCCATTCGCCGCGTCTCGACCCCTCACTTGGATTTGGCCATTCCACCAAGTCAGCGCCTTATTACAAGAAGGATCACTGGCAGAATATTTGACCTTGGTTTTCTCTTAACACTCGCTGTTATCGATCACTGATTCCATTTTCTCTATCCAACGGGTAAGTGCTATCGCACCCCCCTTCCCATCGTACTCTTTAGGACCACAAGCTTGGAATCCTTTGTAAGAACAACCTTATTGCCCGTTCCCTCGTTTCCATTTCCCTCATTTACATTGTTCACGTTAGTGTCAACGAGTGCCGATATGCGGGATTAATATTTTGATTTTCCGCAATAAGGAAGCAGATTAGGTTGTCTGTTATCATCAGTTTTATTATGTCTCGTTGCACATTCTATAAACTAATAACAATGCTCATTAGACAGGGAAGGTAATGGTTTTTAACTCGCCTATTCTATCAGAACTATTATCATTTTTCAGACCATACAAATCACATACATAAAAACTCATCCAAACACATGGTTGACACTCAAAACCGTGTAATCTAACTGCAAGTCCACTTGTGTTGTGGCGATGTTATAATTATGTTTTCCACCCTTAAATATTAGATGCCCCCTTTACGGAGTGTATCCCTCCTATGAATACACTTCTCTTATCAAAACAAGACTCATACCACATAACTCACATTAGCAAACCACCACAGATAGCAACAAAAAACTCACAATTAAAGGAAATCACATATTTCATAACATAATATAGTAAACAAATCCGAAGATAAATCCTAAGGTTTTAAAGTTATAATGAGACAAAATTAGCATTAACTCAATTTCACTACTACCACCAGTATCCTCTTTACTCATCGTCTTTAGGCACATACTCCTTGCTCGTGATTTCAAAACTCCGAATATCATCATCGCACCTCATATTCCACTTGTTCCTAGTATATCATCATCCTTTCAATTTGTTTCTCTTTATCAGTTAGCTGGTACTCATGAAATTTCCCGGGGTATCTAGTAACCACCCCGTTCTTTGTCACAGTTGTCACTATTTTATCCACTTCTGTTCCATCTGCTAATTCTATAGTCAATCTTTTTTCCACCCTGCATGGGTACATAGAAATTGGTACGCGGATCGTGCGGCTAATCCGGCTTACCCATGCCCGTGTCCTTGGTTTGTAATATCCCCTACGTCCTGTCGCAATTGCGACTCCCATACGGAACTTCTTAGGAGGAAAAGGGATAGCTATTTCACAAAGAGCAGGAATTTAAAAATTAATTAATATACTCGGCGAATAAAAAAAAAAAAACATTTTAGATTATTTTAAATAAAAATAATTTAAAAAGGCGCGCGGCAGGTTGGGGATGGGCGGGGGGTGAGGCCACCCAGAAAGGTGCGTGGGGTGTATTTGTTGGGGTAGGTGTGGGAGAGGTGGGGGGGCTATTCAAACCCTGGCATGGGTATGTGTGGAGCGGCGTGGCGGAAAGTCGGGCGTGTCAGCCTAGAAGGTGGTGGGGGGTGCACGAGCAGGCACACTGGGGGGGTAGGGGGGTTGTGTGGGTGTTTAGCACAGGGGGGGAGTGAGGGGCGTCGGCACGGGGGTTGGCACGGCGGAGGGGGGCAGCGCTGCGGTGGTGGCCAGCAGTGCACGAGCAATAGGGGCGGGGATGCAATTTTTTCTGGAGATATCGGGTGTGGCGGGCGGGGCGCGGCGGCCGGGTGGTGGGGCCAGGCAGTATTGCGAGGCACTGGGGCAGGCGAGCGCAGGTGGGGTTGAGGGGCAGCAGAGGGGTGGGCGCGTAGGTACGGGGCGGCACACCTAATCAGGTAAATGCAATCAAAATAGCTAAAGGTATTCAACATAAGAATTACGAACTAACGTCATATGATTAAGGGGAAAAAAGCATATCGATATATACTAAGCTTAAGCCCTCACATGGCATCTACCGTGAAGGACTCCTGAGTTATAAGTCTAGGCTCAACCACTACTTCTCTATAAGCCAAAGGCTTCTGAAAACAATCTGTCACACCCCGCCAAGGCGGAAAGCACGAAGAAGATGTAACTTCATGGATATAGTTTACAACACAACTGGGCATCTACTATAGAAGATACTTAAAAAGAAAAGAAAACTAACTACAGGGGACACTATGTGTCTAACATACAAACACAAGATAAAGGAGTCTTGCATTATTAAGTAATGTCATACACGCAAAAAGCATAACCAGAATAAAAGTAAATCAATCCCAAACTTAAATTATCCAGCTAAACATAAGTCTAGATCGACAAGAACACAGTAAGAAGAAATCCACGAAGCAATCTTAGGGTCTCTCTATCACTTCTCATAGGCATCATTCGTCTCAATATTGAATACCTGAAAATGATTCTCAAAAACGTAACATAAAGTTGGTGAGAGTCATAGGGTTTAAGACACGATTATAAACCCAATAAAATTTTTGTGTAAATGAAAATACTGATGACAATAAATGAACTACCATCTAAGCTATCATGCAAAAGACAAATCCGTCCAATCCAAACCAATTCCATTCATACGATTACGAGACGTCCTCATCGACAGAACTACTCCAATGATCACTAAGCCATTAGAGCATACCACAGATCACTCATTTGATCACTAAGCCATGGAGCATACCACTAAATCACTCCAATTGATCCCTAACCCATGGAGGTTAATACTAATCACCAACATGTTGGACATACCATATTAATAGCCACATAAAGTCCATGCCATCACTGTTAAACACGTTATCACTGTAATCAAAACATTTCCATTACTAGCATCATTCCATCCCAATTTAAACGAAAGTAAAAGTGGGACTATGAAACTCACCTTAGCTTAGCTTATCCAAAAAAGTTTTCCAAGAAGCTTCACCAAGATCTAAAACAACGAAAAGTATGGATATTACCATCACTGGGTCAATCACCCCAATAATGTGTAACCTCATATATGCTGGGATTCTAAGCGATCTATCATCAAAAATCAACACAAAGATCCCAACATGTTCTAAACTCATTTTGTTACTTTTTAAATTTACATAACTAGCTTACACTTTATTTCTACATTTCAATTTCGCTATGAGCAGAATTTTAGACTCACTTGCCATGCCCTAAACGCCCCACAGATACATCTTTATAATTTTTGGAAACATTCCCCAGGTTTTAATATGACTTATGAACCCCCAATGTACTCCCCAAACGTTCATACTCTTTTATAATACCCTTTAGAAAATCATTAAAACACAGTATCCAAATATTTGGTAGTAAACCAGACCCTAAAAAGTTTGATGTTAGAAACTGACCATTTTAGAAAACACCACCAATACTTAGCCAAAGTCAAGAGGTCACACACACAATATATGAATTACTTCACGTTGAAAATTAGCCCTTGAAAAGTTGTCTTGGTACTTTTAGAAAAATCAAAAACCTAACTGAAACCCGTCAGGAAATCCACTGTTTTGCACACTTATCTTATAAAAACCATTTGACAACCTTCCCGACCTTAAAAACTCTTGGGGCTGGATTTTCTGGAAAGAAGACTCAGAGTACTACAATTTAAAAAAAATAATCGCTCCAACATCTCTCTCCATCATGGATAAAATTGCTCGTGAACACAACCCTAATTCTGCTCAACCCTAAATCAAAATTTCATGAAAACCCTAACATGCAATTTGGATGATTATGACCCAAATTCAACCCTAACATAATTACAACACAAATTATTCATTATGATCTGGATATTTATAAAAACTCTAAATCCCACATACTTAATGTTACATGAATTGAAAGATTAATGAAGGTTTAATTTATTTACCTTTGATTACAAGCACCTAAACAATACTCTTGATTTTCTTGAATCTTAGCAATGAAATTGATCTTCCTAGGGTTTTGGGAAGGTGAATCTCACGGCACACATAGGGAAGAAGAAAAAAATATAATGAGGTCTAGGTTTTATTAATACTAGCCTAATCCTAATTCAACTAGAGTTTGATATCTAGTAAAACTTCTCTTTTTTTTCTTTTTTCTTTTGTGTCGTCTAAAACAAACCGACCCCCTTAATTTTTTTTATTTTTTATTAATTAACTAATTTACTATATTACCTTAAGTTTTTACAAAAGTCTAAGCTAATTTGATTAAACCTTTTTACTTAAAGCCATCGACTAACCCTTCTAGAAATAACTTTCGTTTCACTCAAAACCCACTTTCTATTTTTAGAAAGTTCACTAAACTTCCAAATTTCACCCACTTATTTCATTCTACAAAATGTCACCAACTTCATCATAAACGCTTATCACTTAATCATCCATATTTTGACGTTGAGCCATTACATGAAATACGCCACCAATCCTTTCCTGTATCACTCAGACAAGTGGACAAATGGGAATACTCATAATCTAACACAAACATATCAAAATGAGATGTCCATACACCTCAACATGATATCATGCACATACTTAACTCACTTAGCAACATAAAATCACATAGCACACACTTTGACAATATAATGAAAACTTCTTAGCCGTAACTAATGTTTTATAAAACTAACTTGTCAATCTCGGTTGTCACAATGCTGATTATGTTATCCTCTCGATTGTGGTTTTCTGTTTTCGAATCTTGTTTTTTTCGGATTTGATGTTCTTGAGTAAAAAAACTGAAACTTTTGCAAAAAAAAATGTGTGCTTTTGTGTTGCACCTTGATTTCATCACTGGGTAGCTATAAAAGTTGGATTCCTATTTTATTCGAGGTGTTTGATAAAACACGGCGAGTTGATCTCTGTTTGATTGTGTTCATCGGATTTTTTTTTGAAGTTTTACCGAAATTGAAATGGTTTTTTTATGATTCGGAAACAGGAAAAAAAATGGTATTTGATGATTTTGGTTTATCCAAAACCTGCTCTGTAACCATATGTTGTTCCCTACACTTAGGATCTATGATTTGATATACCACTAAGTTGTTGCAATAAATCTCATTTCATTAATCAGGGTCATCATAAAAATGTTGTTTACATCTGTATGTTTATTTTACAAACTGAAAAGTCACATTTTTTCGATCAAAGGCGTGGTGATGGATGTTAAGTCAACAGACATGTTGCTTCATTTTGTAACTGCCAAAAAAGCAGTTTTTTTTTACTACTATAACTATTTTTTATAAACTGTTTTAACTAAGCTATGTTTCCAGCAATTTGGATTAACCAACAGCTGAGTGGTAGTATATGATATGGACTGCATAAGATTTACCCGGACGTGCTTGATATTGTATCATTGAATATGCCCACAGTATTTACTTGTGATCGATAGCCGAGGTCTATAATGGAGATATGGAATAGTAGTGAATCTTTCTCTTGTGATCGATCTCGAGTTATAACAAGTCATAGGTTATTTCGATTTTGGAGTTGCTCTCCTATAATAGTCTATGAGTTCCAGAGGGAGCTCCTCGTCTTCTGGTATTTATGTTGTGAAGCAGTTCAAAACTGGTTCAACTGAAATATCAATATGTTGTAAAAAAATACATATGTATAGGAAAACATAATTTCCTACTCAACAATATTTGGTTTCCAAGAACTAGAAAGGCAAACACAGGCCACTGACAAAAAAATAAAAAAGTAGATGTCTATTTTATAGCACCCCTAGAGAAAGTAGAAACAAACTAAAGATAGATTTCTAGAGGAGCAAAGTTCATACAGAAAGGCCATGTTATGCTATCTTTAACTGCTTCAAATAAATAGGCAACATCTCAAGAGCCAAATGATCCTTTCTTGTTTGAACTGAAAAATTAGAAAGAAGAGACAGCGAGTTGAAAGTCTATAGCACAATAGAAGTGAATGAAGCTAATTGTATACTTAGACTATAATGTAGACAAAGACAAGAGGTGGCAAGAAATACTAAATGTTTCTGAGTGATATAAATTACTTATGGCAATGGGGGTCAATACGAAGCAATCTGATGATTTTACAATCAATTATCATTCATAGGATTCCATGATAAAAAAATAGCGAGTCTTGAAAATATATAGTCTATTCTATGTATTAAAAAAGTACCATTGTATAACGACACATATTTAGAACCCACCTTAGCATTCCTTTTGCTATTCTTTGCATGCTTCCTCTTCCTCTTTAAAACTTTGTCGTCATTTGTTGTCTTGATCGGTCTAGTTATGTTACCGTGAGGAGATACAAGGCTCTGCACAAATATAGGAGTAGCCATGTAGTCCATAATCTTTCTCGAGCGACAACTGGCAAGAGGACTCTCATGGGTAATATACTTATTGGGATTGCTCATCAGGTAGTGTGGATCAACATCCATCGCCTCACAACGACAAGGCGCCTGCTCCCAAGATTGTGTTACTTGGTAACTTCTCAATATCCATATGCCAGGGCAAGGTTTTTGGACCATTGTTCGATAATTGCGTGTCATCCAAGGGCAAGATTTTTTGACCATTTCTCGATTTGTGTGTGTTATCCAAGGGCGTATCCTAGGGCAAGGTTTAATATCTCTAAAAGGTTCGTTTATGTCGGTTGTAGGTGCTTGATGTTTATATATTGATGTAGTGTTACAAAACGAGATAACACAAATTCGGCCCATGTTTGTTTCACACAACTTACAGGATTGTTTCTTCCAATAATCGTTGATTCACACGAATTTACCGATTATTAGGATAAATTTTAGCAAAAACGGCCAAATTAGATTTTTATATTTCTTTAAACTGAATGCTCGGGTTAACTACCAGTTATTTAAATAGGAAAGCAAAACTGAAACGGGCCTTAAAAGACAAACGGGCCGAAAGTTATGCTAAAAACAAAAGTCCAAAATTCTCGAAAAAACATGAAAATGTAAATAACTCCCAAAATATAATGATTCAAGGCTCGAAAATCTTGTAACCAAACTACGTTCGATTCCCATGGTAATGTTTCCTGTTTCTCAAGGCTTCGAAAACGGCTGGTGAGGGCCAGAGGAAACGGATATTTGAGCCCAAGTTATGCCCTTTTGAATAATAGGGGCTTTCTTCATCATGATCTTGAGGCCTCAGAAATAAAATGGCCGTTCTTCAATTACTTGGGCCTATCATTCCCTCCCTGGGTAGACCAAATTTCGCCTCCTCCGAAATTCACAAACAAGATCATCAGCAGATGAATCACCGTGATAAGGCAACAAGATGCTTCACATAAAGGACATCAGAACAAATGAATAATGCTTTGGTAATTCAAACGATAAGCATTCGAGTTATTTTTCGACAATTTTCCAGCGGGCAAATCTTCTTAGCTTGACAACTATTATTATTCACCAACTGGGAAACGTCCTTAGTTAAACAGCCCACACAAAGTCACTCGCTTAAAATTATCCTGTCGTGGCTTCTTTTGATCTGCATCTTGCTTGTTACTTAGAGTTAGCTCGAAAACCAAAGTTGTCCCGAACAAGCTTTTGAACTTCACGCAAACCCTTCATACAAATCCTGTACTTTCTTAAGAACAAAAACCAGAAATAGGAAGAGACATTAAATCAAGAGGTCCACGTGGTTGAGTAGAATAAACCACCTGAAATGGACTAAGCCCGGTGCTTCGGTTGACAGCATGATTATGAGCAAATTCAGCTTGACATAACTTCTGATCTGTAGGTTCCGATGTACACTTTCACTTCATAACCCGAACCACGAATCAAAGAAACTAGAGAGAGAGAGTCGAAAAGAGAGAGAGAGAGACTTGAGAGAGATAGAAATTAGATTTAGAAAAATGAAAACTAGATATTTTCTAATAAGAAAATATCTATATATATTTAGATATTTTTAGAAAATATCTAAATATATATATATACCCCTACACATTTAATGTGACGCGCGGGATATTTAACTAGGACCCGGGCTCGGGTTTTGCTTTGGGATTAAACCCGAAACATATACAATATTAGATTATCTATCGAGCCCAATTCCCGATATTTAGCCTGTTTAAACCTTATCCATTAAAGACCGAAGCTCCATAGTTTTAGAGTGACCGGCTTCCTTGTTCGACTAATAAGTTTGCCCATTTCCCACCAAACACCTTAACAGATTACCAAAAGATCGGTTAACAACTTTAGTTTGCCCATCAGTTTGAGGGTGATAAGCACTACTAAAACTGAGTTGCGTGTTCACCATATTTTACAAACTACGCCAAAAGTGACTCAAAAACCGAGTGTCTCGATCAGAAACAATAAAGGAAGGTAAACCATGTAAACGATACACATCCCTTAAAGAAAAGGTTGGGGGCTTTTTACATTAACTGGATTATGTCGGTCTTCTTACAAGGGAAATAAAGTGACCATCTTAGATAGTAAAAAAAAAAAAAAAACGATCAACATCACAAAGATTGAATCATTACCCCTACCTTTGAGTATGAGGTAAACCCCAACACAAAATCATGCTGATACAACCCCTATGGTTGTACAGGAACGGCACAAAAGCATATAGAGACCCTGCATGTAGTTGTCCTCTTTGAAACTTTGGCGTATACGTACCTTTGACATAACGATCCACTTTTCTTTCCTCACAGTGGGCCAGAAATAGGAAGCCTGCTCCAATTGTAAAGGTCGCCGATCGCGACCACATCCTTCACCAATGTAACCTCCTTATATTTTCAAGCGAGACTGGTATTAGGATACATAGTTGATTTCCTTTGAAAAGGAAAAAACCCTCATGAATATTATAATCTCGGTTTTTGCCATGATTGCACACCCTGCAAAACATTTATCACATGAGCTCTATTCATTTATCTTTTAGACGCAACTCAATTATTTGTCACATTGTCAGATTTAAACAATATTAAAATACATTATTTGATCCACCACATATGAACATGTATCTACATGATAATTTCCAAGTTTTTGAGAAAATATGCGTGTGCCATCACTTGTATCTTATGCATAATTTAATTTCGCTTTCTCATAAAGAGCAATGCATATCCAATAAAATTTATACATTTATGTATAAGGACTTCTAAGTCTTAAACACATGTTTCATCACAAGAAACTTCAATCATCAATTAGTTACTTGCGCCATTGAATTTTGGCCATTCATCAATCCAAGGTCCTCACATTCATTTTAACGCTATATTATTTATCTACATGATCATTTTCGTGTGCATTATCATATATAGCTATCGACGTTGATCCATTTCTTTTCGATTCCACATTTCACTAGACATTGCATTATATCATTTATTGAGATCTCATAGTTTTTTCACATACCCGGGGTTTTTTCAATTACCTTCACGTCTAGTGTCTCTTTAAGAGACTATTATGGGGTCTTTATTACCTCGTTTCGACCATTATGATATTCTTACTACATTGAATTTATTAATTCGAGGATTTTTTTTTTGAAATTGATTGGTTTATCATGTTGCATGCATGTCTTAGACTCACTATCAATCATTGGTTTTACTGCTGGGACAGACATTGTAATTGAAACATTAGCAGCGTATGTATATGATTTAGTCACTTTATTTAGGTAACTGCATATGTCTGGAAATTACTAGATCTGGAATATAAATTGTCCCTTTAACTTCATATTCATATTCTTTAGTGTGAGGATCAACATTGTTGGTCTCAGCCCTAGATAGATCTTTTAAGCCTGTGAAGGATATAGAGCACTAATGTAATCAAAAGTAACTCTGTGAGAGACTCTAACAAAACAATCTATTGTTCACGCGGAAAATAAACAATAGTGCTAAAGAAGAATTACTAAAAACAATACTTTGATCCTCTATGGATCTTTTCTATTAATCGTAAAACTATTTCTTGATTGTTCAATCATCTCTCAAGCCTAAACCGTGTGGTTTCATTTATAGATATGAAACCCTAAACTAACTCTCCTAGAATTACGTTTGCATGAGTCTATCTATTACTTCTCATGTCTATCCATACTAGAACTTATCCCAGAGTCACTACGTTTCTTGATTGTTCAATCATCTCTCTTTCATGTCTATCCATATTAATCGTAAAACTATTTCTTGATTGTTCAATCATCTCTCAAGCCTAAACCGTGTGGTTTCATTTATAGATATGAAACCCTAAACTAACTCACTAATTATTTTTAGGGTTTTACGCGTTTGCTCTTAAACCGTAAACGTTAAGTTAAATCGTAACTGAATATGATCTACAATGTAAGGGCATTAAACGATTAAATGTTTAGCATCAAGCAAGTGTTATTTATGCTTTATTATGATAGGATAATTATAATAATCTTTTGTTTCATCTTATTTTATCGGCTACGTAAAATTGTTACGTTTCCATAATAAAATACGTTTAGGCATACCCGGAAGTTCTAAAACCTAACTACGCCTAAACAAATACCCACGATTATACCCAATACTCAAAATAATCAAATATTACATCTTATATACATATATATGCCGAAATCCTAAGGATTGGACCAAGAGTCATCATCTTTGAATAATATCTAGATATTTAAAAGACAAAACTCTTACACCTTTTACCAACTTGTCATGTTAACTTAACCTAGGGTTAGAAAGTAACCATGGTTAAGTTAGCAAGATCATTTAACCTTAAATAGGGCTTGCATGCATGGTAAAGTTGGATAATATTTATACTTAACAAGATTTCATTTTCTTTCTCTCTTTTACTCCTCAAAACCCACGGCACAATATAGCCTCCAAACAAAATCCACACTTTGATTTTGTATGATTATACAACCCTTTGCACAACATACTTAAGGTATTCTAAGGTGTTTGCAAGCTTTGGTTCATCATTTGATGATTAAGAAAGAAAAAGGAAAGATTATGGGTTTTGGAAACCTAATCTAGGGTTATAGACTTGGAAGCTTTGGATTTTGAATTAAACAGGGTTAGAAATTTTTTCACATCTCTTCCCATCATCACTAAGGTTTTCCTAATTCCTTTATACTTTTATTTTCTTATGATTTTATGTATTACATGTTAAATATAGCCATAATCACCACTAATGACTTTTGAATATGTAAAATAGTTTTTAATTTGAGATTATCAATTTATATACTTATTTTATGTAATATGGTTTAATATATCATGAAAAGTAAAAAATAAAAAGTATGTTACTTATGGATTAAGTTATAAACATGTTTATGTTTTAAATTAGGGTTTTATAATGTTTCTTAAACTTTTCATATGAAAATAATGAAAGTAAAAGGGTTAACTTGTTACAATGAAAAATTTTAAGGACTAGGGATGATATTGAACCTATTATAAGTACACAAAGGTGTCAAATGTATTTTTAAGAGTTTTTATAGTAAATACTAAGTTAATAATAATAAAAACAAAGGTTTTCATAAAGTAAACACATGAATCCTTAGGGGGTGTCCAAACACGAATTTTGGACAGTTGGTAATTCTGTTTTAAAGTGATATTACGCCTCATGACGATTATAATGATAGAAACTTGAAAAATCGATCTTATAACGAAAAAAGATACGTTAAATCGAGTTTTACGGACTTAATTACTTTCAAAAAATATATCTTTATAAAAATGTTATATTCATTACAGAAACTTTGGAGTTTAAAAATTAAAATATGATATAATTTTGATTACGCAGATGTACACGCAGAATCGTTCAAAACGGAACTTCTAACGAGTAAATTACGAATTTTCGATAAGTTTAAAGTTTATAAAAGTATTTTATAAACTGATGAACAAGTAAAAATCACTATTCATCAGTAATTATCTTTATATAATATAATTTACCTCTTTTAATAACAAAAAACGTATCGAACGAATCACAAAATCGGGATTAAAACGGAATAAGTTATTAGATTACAAGTTTACGATAATTAAAGCCTAAAAAGATTAAATTTAGTGTCATGACAGTACTTTTACTATTTCATCGCAGATCTTAAAAAACTTGAAATGTCATATTTTGAATCGCTCCGTCTTACTACGAAGACGTGGACGTAAGAAACGCGAGCAACGGGCTTAAAACGACCAAATTAGGTCATTTTTACAAAAAGTATATTTATAAACGTTTTCACTTTATAAATATTATTTTACTAAAACGATTAGTCGGTGATTATGCTATATAGAATATTGAGTGGTTATCAAAGTGCTATAATACTAGGGAGTTTCATAATGAGGCCTCTTCGGATGGCGTATCGACGAGTTGTTGGATTTACGATTTAAAGTGTCCTAACTCCTCGTACGTCATGTCATGACCTCTTTATTTATGATAGCCCGAACGATAGTACGATGTAACAACTATAAGATTATATTCAATGTTATTAATTAAAGTACTCTGTACTTATACGGCCTTAATTTAAATAGGTTGCATTTATCGTCTTGCGTGACGTCTTTACCTGTGATTATTTAAGTTATCTGTACTCAAGGTGCGTTCATAGCCCCACTTTAAGTTTTTACTGATTTGTTATCATTTGGGGTGGAAACATGCTTGTTTTTTAAATTGGACGGCAAGTGTGAAATATTAATTGATTATGTGTTTGCCTAAGGTTGCGATAACCCTCCAGAGCCATTATTCATGAACTGTTAATTGCATAGATGTCGTTGTGATTACATTATGTGAGCGCGAATGATAAAAATAGATCTATTGGCATTAACCTCCGTTTGGGTGATTAGCTATCACTAGGAACGACCGATGACCATGTGGCCTTGGATGTTGCGGGTTAAACATTTTAGGGCAATAACTGCCTATAAATATCAAATTAGGTTGAGCTTCGGTGTCATGAGCCTTAGTGCAACAAAATTGTTTTGGATTGTGGCATTGTTGTACATCAGGGAAAATTTGCGGTCCTGCATATTTTAAAATTACATAAAACCTATGAAATCCACCAATAATTTGTTGCGTTTTAAGCAATGTTTCGGTGGTCCTTAGGCACGAGATGCAGGATGCTTTGGCTTATGTTTTGCAAGTATGTAAAGAATTATTTGCATAATGGTTTTGGGGAAATCTATGTTGTCTTTTGTAATTGAAACAAGAAACAGTAAGTATAAGCTTTTGTAATATGTCTCTTATTTAAATACAATGTATCCATCTAAACGACTTTTTGTGCCCTTTCGTTCTTATATATATCTTGTGTTTGTTGATCTCAAAGTAACCATGCCCCGGTCCATATTCGCTGCGACCCATTTTGGGGTGTTACACTAATAGTCGCAATTCTCTACCAGTAGGAACTATACTACAGTAGGAACTAATAAAATACAAATTATACCTAACAATCTCTAACTAAAATTGACTTAGTTATTCCAGTTTCTAGATAGGTTTCAGTCTTGAAAATGTTGAGGATTGAAACAGCAACATAATCAGCATCAGCCAAATTGATTATCCTTTAAACATCTTTAACTCTTCAATCTTTAAGCAGCAACCAACTTTGGACCACCTCAGCAACATCCATCAATTCAGGGTTACATACGATTCTCATCACATCCCATGGTGTGTTATCTCCGGGTAGAGGTGAATCATAGAAAGTAAATGGATTGATGTAGCCTTTACCCAAGTAGCCATTAATCTTGGGCTAGCAAATCTATTGGGTCCTTGGAAAAAGGAATGCCATGGAAGATTGAAACCATTTTCAACCACTCTAAACTTGAATCATAGTGGGTTGAGTACTATATAACTTTGGGCAAGTCATCACAGCCATAAACGGATTTGATTTATCTTTACCTGTAGCCGTTTGCTCAGGACTAGCCACTTTTTATTTCAAGAATATGGCAAGTAATAACCATCTAGTTTTGGGTAACCTGGCAACCATCAACGGATTTTATAAGCCTTTACCACATAGCCGTTTGCTTGTGGGCTAGACAATCCTTGGGACCCAGAAAGGGTTACTCCCATGGTGGATTGCAAACCATTTCAACTTATTGGTACATGAAACATTGGTCAGTTGAGAGACCCTATGGTTTTAAGCAAACCATTACAGCTATATCAATTCATTCTGGTACAAGACCTGGGAAGTGAAACCAAAACTCAATTAATTCTAGCCCTAAGGCCTGGCAATTGAGAGCCATGGTTCAATTATTTCTAGCCAGAAGGCCTGGGAATTGATACCCATAATGATGTTGCACCTCAAAAGAGAAACGTTTAAAACAAGGTGCCATAAAACCATTTTGCACCAAAATATTTTATCACATGAAAACAAAGTTTGAGCCAAAAATGATGTAAGCTCAGTGGCACATCAGAACAATAGGATGCCATCCAAAAACCTCAAAAACCACAAAAGCCATCCAAAAGTACCTGCAACAAACAAAACTATACATACAAAAAGAAACAGAGTATATACAAGATAGTAACATAGTACCAGACTTATGCAGATGAAAGACAAGAAGCAAGCTGATTCTTGATGAATTGAATCAGTTGCACAGCATATGTCATGTCGTTCCCTATACCATCTATCTCCACTTCCAACTTATGCTTCAGCATCTTCTTCATGAGTGAAGAAGAGAGAGGATATGGGGCATCGGCAAACATGTATAAGATCTTGCCAGTAAATGTTTCTAGCACATGAACACCAGAAAATGGAAACAATTTCCATCTGTGGATAACCCACTCCTGTTGATCATTCCAAACTTCAACACTCGAACCACCAGTAGGAGACTCAAACAAAACATGAAGATCTCCCCACAAAAGCATTCCTGTACCACTAGGGGGAGGACTTCATAATGTTAAAACCATGCATATAAACAAATTAGACATATCCTATCTATCAAGCAAGTGCGAAAATCTCTCGGAAGATGGTAAAAGAATTTGGAAGATTTATCAGTGAAGTATAAAGCATTGACATCACCCAAGCCAGTAGGAACAATTTCCCATGCAGCAAATGCATGCCAATAATGAGGGTTGGTATCCCCAGCAGAATCATCAGAATCATCATCAGATAGCACGTGAATGAAGGATGTATCAAGAGCATTTAAATCCACTTCAGAAGATGACATCTTCCTTGTTGCTAGAGACTTCCTCCTGGTGCTATATGTCTTGATACCAGCAGCAGATGATTGACTTCTTGTCCTGGGTCCAGGTGTAGCAAAAGATGGTGTAGGAGCAACAAACGGTTGTGTTGATGTATCAGGTGTAACATCAGGGTGGGATGATGCCCTAGGTGAGTGTGGAGGAGTAGTAGGTGGAGTATCAACAAAAGGTGATTGGTGTACATCAGATGTAACACCAGCATATGATGGTCTTGAAGCAGCAGGAACATAAATCTTTTAAGGTTCAGTGGATTTATACTTCTTTGAATCAGGTTGTTCTAAATCTGCTCCTGGTCTTTTAAGTGACCTCCTTAGGTTCTGTGCTTGCAGATTATCAAGAGCATGTCTGATCTTGTCAAACTCATCTTTGAGTTGTTCATCAGAAAAGGACCTCACATGTTTTAATGTCCAGCCTGTTGTGTAGATGGTGGAGCTTTGGTTTTTGACAAAGGTTCTCATATAATCTCTCTGTTGGGCATAAGTCATTGGCTTATTTATCTTATCTTGGAACCTTTGAGCAGCAAACTTTCTTCTCCTTTCAGCAATAATAGCTGCCATCCTTGCTGCAAAGTTGTCCTCATTTACATCCGGACCAAGTAGATCAGCAGTAAGTCCTGTATTTGCATGTACTTGTCCCATGATGTCTGACCAATCAGCATCATTGTAATACTTGGCAGAATTGATCACATCCTCTTGCCTTTTCTTCTTCATTTCCTCTTGTACTCTAGCCAATTCAGCTTGTTCCTCTTCATAAAGTTTCCTTGCAGCCTCTGCTCCCAACCTGTCCTCCTCCATCTGTCTAAATGACCTTTCTTTTATTGGAGGATCTTCCTCCACCATTGGAGATTTACCCTTGTGAGAGGGATCAACAGAGAAATCAGAAGCAGTACCAGTAGGAACAACATTTCCATGAACAGATGCATCAGTGTGAATAGAGGAACTAGGAGGAAATTTAGTCGCTTGAGTGGCAGCAGCAGGAACATAAGAAGTGTCAGCAGCAATAGCAGATGCCTTAGCTAGCTTGATCAAAGAATCCACATCTTGTTCCTCATCTTCCTCGTTGTCAGATTCACTTAAAATCACATTCCTTCCCCTTGCTTTGAGTTTTGACTCCAAAAGCTTCACTCTCTTTACCAATCTCCCCATCACATCCTTAAACAGTAGCTTGTGAGCTTGAAGCTCAGATTCCAAACTTCCAATTTTCTTCCCTTGTTTAGACACTAAAGTATACAGAGCTGTTAGAGTAAGAAGGTCCTCAGCACCTCCTGAGGTTGTACCTTCAGGTGGAGCTACAGTGGACCTAGAAAGAGAAGCAAAGAAAGATCCACCCAAGGGATCATCTGCCACATTAGGGTCAGTATTGGAAGCATTGTCCCTTGAAGAAGACTCAACATGAGGGTCAGAAGATGGACCCTGCTGATTCACTTGAGCACTAGGAAAAGTTGGTATTGGACTGGGTGGGTTTGAAACTGGCTTATGCAGTGGAGTAGCTGGAGTAGTGGTTGTTGGTCTTGGTGATGTTGATCCATGATCATGAGGAGAAGCAGGTTGGTGCACAGGTTCTGTAACAGTTTCATGGTCAGTCTGAGGGTCGGGTGGTGCTGCCTCCCCAGATGTACCAGCTACAATGGCAGCTTGAGGATGAGGAAGCATAGCAGCCACTAAGGGCATATGGTCTCCATGAAAATTCAGTCTCATATTTGCAAACATCTTGCTGGTCAGTCTAAATGCATGGTATGGTTTAGTATT
>BQNB010024329.1:0-25568 GCA_026074375.1 Tanacetum coccineum
ACATTGTTCAAACATGTTATTTTGGGACCAGTGTTATTATAACGTCTCTTTTGAGTCGTTCTTTATGAATTGTGTGTGATTAGACTATGAAGTAACACCCATATATGTTCCGCTGCGTTGTCCCGAAAATGGGGGTGTTATACCAACCTAGGTTGGGCTTATGGTACCCTAGAGAGTCACCTTTTGTGCTTGAAGCTTATAGTGACAGTGATTATGCTAGGGCAAACAAGGATAGGAAATCCACAACTGGTGGATGTCAGTTTCTGGGTAGGAGGTTAATCTCATGGCAATGCAAGAAGCAAACAATTGTGGCTACCTCTTCCACTGAAGCTGAGTATGTTGTTTCTGCTAACTACTGTGGTCAGGTACTCTAGATACAAAATTAGTTGTTAGATTATGGGTATAACATTATGAATACCAAAATCTTTATTGATAACCAAAGTACCATTTGCATAGTTAAAAACCCAGTTTTTTACCAACAGAATAAGCACATAGAAATTAGGCACCATTTCATAAGAGATGCTAATGAAAAGAAACTTATTCAAGTGCTTAAAATACATACTGGTGATAATGTGGTTAACCTTGGAATGCTCAATCCATAGATGCTCTAATTGAGGGGAGGATTTGAGTCCAAGGGGAGGACTGTTGTTATACAAAGTTGGCTTTTCATTTTTTTACCAATTAGTTTTTCTTGATACAATATGTCTCACCTAGTAGTTTAACTTTTTCTTATGGTAGTTTTAGTTCCTTCTGATAGATAATTTTCCTTTCCATTTTCTTGTATATGTCTTGTGTGTGTTGGCCTCACCTTTTGCAGACTAATGGTTCAAAAGGATGGATTAGTGATTTTCTAGTGTTCTTCATGGACTAGGTGGCCTTATTTTGATAACAACGAGTTCATACTGGTAGGTTAAGTGTTCCCTTTGGTGTTTCCAGAGTTCCTACTGGTAGTTTCATTTTTCCTACTGGTTGACCACTTCCTACTGGTAATGTTAATTTTCCTTCTGGTTGACTTTTCTTTGTGCTGGTTATGTCTGTTCGTGCTGGTAGATTAAATTGAGTTTTATCTTAATTAAAAGTTACCATTGAGATCTTGTTAGCATTTAATTCATCAAAGGGTGTCCTACTTAAATGGATAATTACTGTTTTCTCACATTTTAACAGTTACTTTTTCATTAAAACCCTAATTTCCAAACGGTCCAATAGACATTGAGATCATTCCTCTATATAAATTCAATTACCACTCTCTACCAGTATCAACTCTCATTGCGATCAACAACCAGCACAAAATCTCAACCCTATTTCAAAGTCATCAATGGCCGCACTAAGATACAGGGATGAACACAACAAAGTAGGTTATTTGCAAAAACCCAAAGGAAGTGATGATTATCATCAGATTCTTGACTTCTTGAGGGCTTCTTACATAAGGTATGCTCTCACAAATGACCCCATCATCTTTGACTCATTAGTCAAACAATTCTGGTCAACGGCTACACTCAGGTCTCCTGAGTTAGGTCCCCCAGCTATCCTAGCTACCATTGATGAGACTCCCTACACCATTACTGAGGACTCAGTAAGAAGTCAACTTCAATTAGCTGATGATGGTGGTATTGATGATTTACCCATTGCGGAAATCTATTCTGGAATGGATAACCTTGGGTATGTCACTGAAGGCAAGTTAACCTTTTACAAGAACAAGTTTTCACCTCAATGGAGGTTTTTGGTCCACACCATTCTTCACTGTCTCAGTACCAAGTCTGGTAGTTGGGATCAATTTGGTAGCTCACTTGCTGTTGCTCTTATTTGTCTATCTGATGGGAGAAAATTTAACTGGTCTAGCTACATTTTTAAGGGGATGGTTAGTAACATAGGAAATGCTAAAAAGTTCTTAATGTATCCTAGATTTCTTCAAACCATTTTGGGTATAGAAACTAGTTTTACAAGACAATACCATGTGTTCAAGCTATCTAGTAAACTTTTTGCTAATATGAAGCTCAACTTTGAGGGGCAACCTATGCAACTTTTAGCTGCTATGCTTCCCCAAGATCAAGAAGGTGAAGGTGCAGGGGTAGCTGCACAAGCTGTCCCACCACCCATACCTGAACCTATTCCTGAGCCTATGCCTGAACCTGACCAACCTCAAGACCATTTGTCTACACCCCCAAGACAACAAACTTCTGACCCTATTGCTCCTGTCTTTGAGCATGGTCAAAGTTCAGACCCAAATATAGCTTCCTTCTCACGAGTCCATAGAGACTAATGATGCACATTCCACTTCCACCTATGTGGAAGATGAACCTTTAGGAGGCTCTTTCCATGCCTCTCCACCAAGGTCCACTCCAGCTTCCCCTGCAGGTCACACCTCAGGAGGTGCTAGAGCCCTTATATAACTGAACTGCTTTTGTCCGTTGCTGTAAGTTTCTATTCTTTGAGTAATAAAGTACATTCTTTGGAAACTGAGCTCAAGGCACACAAGCAGCTATTTAAGGTTGTGGTGGGAAAGTTGGTCAAACAAGTCAAAGCAATGGAAGTGAAACTCAAGACAAAGAAAAGGAAGGTGGTTGTAAGTGATTCTGACATAGAAGACGGAGGAGAGCAAGATGTGGATTTGGAAGCTCTACATGCATTGGCTAATGCAGCTGTGACTGTTGATTCCACTAAATCTCCTGGTGGTCCTTCTAGTAATCCTGCTGCTTGTTCCTATGATCCTACTAGTGATGTTCCTACTGATGTTCCTTCTGGTGTTGCTCCTACTGGTCCTTCAACCGTTTCTCCTGGTAGCATAACTGTTCCTACTATTACTCTATTCCGCTGCTGAACCAATTCCTGCTATGGGGGGGGGGGGGGGGGGGTCGTGGGGGGGGGGGGGGGGGTGGGGGAAGGGGGGGGGGGGGGGGTTGGGGGGGGGGGGGGGGGGGGGGGGGGGGGGGGGGGGGGGGGGGGGGGGGGGGGGGGGGGGGGGGGGGGGGGGGGGGGGGGGGGGGGGGGGGGGGGGGTGGGGTGGGGGGGGGGGGGGGGGGGGGGGGGGGGGGGGGGGGGGGGGGGGGGGGGGTGGGGGGGGGGGGGTGGGTGGGGGGGGGGGGGGGGGGTGGGGGGGGGGGGGGGGGGGGGGGGGGGGGGGGGAGGGTACTACACCTGCTACTCCTTCATCACCTGTCAGAGATGCCAGAAAGGGAAAAGGTGTTGCTGTTGAAGAACCTACTCCAACTCAAGATAAGACTTTCAAGCAATTGGAAGAAGAAAGACTAGGTTGGGAGGCTGCTCAGAGAATTAAAGCTCAAGAACTAGCAGATTGGGAAAAAGCAAAGAGCGAATCTCTTATGAAAGAAGATTACTTTAGCTAGGCAGATGTCTCAAGACTTTGAGATGACTGAAGACCAAAGAAAGAGACAGCAAGAGGTTCTTGCATCTGCTGCAAACTACTCAGATGCTGCTTGGGATATAATTTTGGCTCGTCTTCAAGCAAATCCAGACTTATCTTCCACAATTTTCGGGGTAGATTTTACTGATGATGATTTTGCAGCCAGGATGGTTGCTTTGGTCAATTCTCGAAGAAAAGAACTTGCTGAGCAACGGGCTCAAGAACGGAGGGATAGGCCTATGACACCAGCTCAGCTCAGGCAATATATGAGAACTTATGTGAAGAATCAAGGCCCTGCTGTATACACTACTGGTTGGACTATGGCTCAAGTTCGAAAACTCTCTCCTGAACAGCTTCAAGAAGAGTTTGATAAGATTCAAAGAGCTGTTGCATTCACAAGGGGTTTGAAAAGAGATGGCAGTCCAATGACTAGTGCCTCTTCAAAGAAACTCAAGACTGGTGATGTTGAAGTAGACGTTGAAGCTCCTTCTCACGGTGTTCCACAGGAAGTAGAAGTTGAAGCTCCTTCTCAAGATGTTTCACGAGAGAAAGTTGATGCTCCTTCTCATTCTCAGAATATTCCAGAAGCTCAAGTTGAAGTTCCTTCTCAGGAAGCTACAGTAGAGGATGTTCCTAAAGCACAACAAACTGCCTCCTCACTCAAGAAGGTTGGTACCAAGAAGAAGCTATTAGGCAGAAAAGGTGTTCATACTTCTCAATCTACCATTCCAATTGAAGAAGGAGATCCTGACGCTGAACACAAATTGTGCATTAAGTATGCTTCTGATGAGGATTCTGCTTCTGATTGTGATACACCTGTTCATTTATATGTTGTTGTTGACTGGGAGTTATTGCCTACGGGGTTAGGATCGATCAATGCCATCTACAGACTAGACAACTCTCGCAAATACTTCACAAGCCTCAGGGAAATCCTCCACTTGGTCACTAGAGCAGACTTGATGATGATTTATGGACGTGTGATGACGTTTTATCAAGATAAGAAAGCTGAGGGAGTTGGTCTTGTTCTTTGGGGAGATCTTCAGATTTTGATGGATTCACCTGAAGTGAATGATGGTAGTGATTTTTGGAAGAACCAACACACCTGGAGTATTCAAAACTGGAAGCTATATTCTTTTTCTGGTGTTCATGTGTTGGAGACAGTTAGTGGACTGGTTATACATATGTTTGTGGACAAGAAGTATCCCCTCACTATCAACCTTATCGAACGGATGCTCGATCATCAGCTGGAGATTTGTCACGGAACAGTGGGTAATGAACTTACCACTGCGGTTCAGTTGATTGCCTTTCTCAAGAAACAAATTTCTGATTCCAAGCGTCCTGAGGTTCATGAATGGTACCGTTAAGTTTATTATATATCATAAATCTTTTTGCTATTTAAAATATATTTTTGATATATAAAGTTTTTATGTAGAACCTCTATACTTATTAGCTTTTGCACAGTGTGACATAAACATTTTTGAGTGTGCACCAAGTTTTGGATATGGAAACAGTTTTTGGTATGCTGCTTGGTTTTATTGCAACACATTTTGAAAAAAAAAAGAGAGAAATTTTCAGGGTTTGGGTTTTGGTTAACCACCACACAACAAATGGTGTTCAACTCACCATGTCTCATAGACAAGAAAGAGTTGATTCACCATGAGGGTACATGGTTTCAATTCCCAGGTCTATGACCAGAATGAATTGATATAGCTTTAATGATTTTGTTAAAATCATAGAGTCTCTCAACTGACTGGTGTTTTACGTACCAATAAGTTGAGATGGTTTGCAATCCACCATGGGAGTAATCCTTTCTGGGTCCTAAGGACTGTCTAGCCCACAAGCAAACAGCTATGTGGTAAAGCCCTTATAAAATCCTTGATGGTTGCCAAGGTTACCCAAAACTGGAATGGTTTTTTTACTTGCATATTCATGAATGAAAAGTGGCCTAGTCCTGAGCAAACGGCTACAGGTAAAACACATCAAATCCGTTTATGGCTGTAGATGACTTGCAAAAGTCATATTAGTTCTTCCACTTACTATGATTCATGTTCTGAAAGTGGAAAATGGTTTTAGTCCTCCATGGATTTAACCCTTTCTGGGTGCTAATGGACTGGCTAGCCCAAGAGTGAATGGCTACTTGGTAAAGGCTCATCAAACCCATTCATGTAGCTGTGGAGGTTCTGTTGCAGTTCCTGTTTATACGAAGGTTGCTTTTGGAGTCGTTTTCAAGATGTTACTGTTCAATCCTCTGGTGATTTCAACAAAAGATCTATCTAGAAACTTGAAGTTAACTATGTCAAATTCAAGTTTAGGGGAGGATTGTTAGGAATCTTGTAATAGATAGTTCCTACTAGTAGGTATGTAGTTCCTACTGGTAGAGTAAACAGTTCCTGCTGGTAGTGTAGTTCCTACTGGTAAGGATAGTAGTATAGTTAGTACTGGCAGTACAAAAGTTATTCCTACTGGTAGTACAATATTAGTCCTGGTAGTATTATACTTACTCCGGGTTGTTAGTAAAAGTTAGTTAGTAATAGGGATATGCATGAGATATCCTAGGAAGTGATAACACTTATCACTTAGCTGTTAGTAGGGTTTTTAGTTAGGGTTAGGTGTGTATTAAGAAACCTATAGGCTTGGATGAATGAACGGATTTGATTCATTAGAAAAACACGTTTATTATCAATAGAAAAGATCCATAGAGGATCATTGTTTTAGTAATTCTTTAACTCTGTTGTTTATATTCCGCGTAAACAATAGTTTCATTTGTTAGAGTCTCTCTTAGAGTTGCTTGTGATTACATAAGTGCTCTACAACCGTAACAGGCGTAAAGATCTATCTAGGGTTGGACCTACAATTACAACTGCAAAGGGGAAGGACACATGTCTAAACAGTGAACTAAACCTAAGAGGAAACGAGATGATTTGTGGTTTAAGGAGAAAGTATTGCTGGTACAAGCTCAAGCACATGGTCAAATTTTAAATGAGGATGAACTAGCATTTTTGGTAGGTCTAGATATTCCTAAAGGTCAAGCCACATAAACTGTCATTACTCACAATGCTGCTTATCAAGCTAATGATTTGGATGCATATGACCTCTGATTGTGATAGAACTCAAACTACAAAAGTTGCTCTCACAGTGGTGAATTTATCTTCATTATGGTTTTTAGAGAATGCTCCTCTTGCTGAGGTACACAATTATGATAATGTGAATAACAATATGATTAATCAAGTTGTGCAGGCGATGCAGTCTTCTGAACAGTCGAATGTTGTAAACCATTCAGAGACTGAAATAACCAGTGATAGCAATATCATTCCTTATTCTCAGTATGTGATTGAATCACAACAGGCAGCTATTCAGAATTCTAACTCTTCTACACAACAAGATGCACTGATATTATTTGTGATTAAACAACTAAAAACCCAAGTAGTTAATTGTACCAAGATAAATCTGGACAATAAAAGTGTCAATGATACTTTAACTAGCTGAGCTTGAAAGATATAAGGAACAAGTTAAAGTTTTAAAAGAAGGATAAAATGTTGATTTAAGGAGTAATGATAACGATTCAGATTCATGTGCAAAGTCTATAGAGATTGATCGTCTTAAACAAACTCTTTCTGAACATTTAAAAGAAAAAGAATCTTTAATGCAAATAGTTATTCTTCTCAAAAATGATTTTAAGAAAGAAGAATCTAGGAACATAGATAGAGAGATTGCCTTAGAAAAGAGAATCAAACAGTTAGAATAATATTTTTTAAAATAGCATCAATCTGCACAAACTGTTCACATGTTGACGAAATCTTAGTTTTTCTATAATCATACCACCAAACAAGCACTAGGTTTTCAAAATAAAAATTCCTTTCTATCAGAAGAAAGCTCAGACAGTTGGAAACAAAGCTTTATGATGGGAATGTAATCAAGAATACAATGTAATTGTGATTCCTAACTTCCAAAAGAGACCCTAAATCTTGCTAAAGAGATCGTTCAAAAATGCGTTTTTAAAACAAAAAGATCCTTAACGATGTTAGAAAAGAAAGTTAATACTTACACTAGTCGATTGTGCTGTCCTTAATCAACTTTCTCAAGATTTTGAAAAACGTTTTGTTCCACAAACTGAGTTATCTGCTAAACAAGCCTTTTGGTCTCAGAATTCTATGAATTCTCCAGAACCCACTCATTCTAGTAGACCCACCAAAGTTGAGGTTCCAAAAGAACTTCCTAAAGTCAGCATGGTTAATACGAGTTTAAAGAAACTTAAATACCATCTTGTTGGTTTTGACGTGGTTGTCAAAGAAAGAACCACACCCACAGCTATCACTGAGGGCTCGTGGGGGTTCGAACATACAAAAGCTTGTTTTAGGGATGAAATAATTCCATTTGTAAAAGCTCTGAAGGACTTATTTAATACATTCGATCAATATTTGATTGATAAACTTTCTAAAGTCTAAAATTTCTTCCATAAAATGGAACAGGCCGTGGAACAACATCGTTTAGAGTCTAAAACATTTGAAGTGAAAATGAATCAAGTTTTGAACAAAAATGAACGACTCTTGAAACAAGTCATTAACAAAGATATTGTGAACATAATTATGAATTCTTCTGTGGATATTGCTTCTGTGAATATGCATGAATGTGAAAAGCGTCTCAAACTTGAGACTGGGCTTCTCAACAAAAAGGATTCTTATTGAAAAAAAAGATATACGATAAATTGTTCAAAAGCTTTACCATTCTTGAAAAATATTGCATCTCTTTAGAATTGGAATTCTTAAATTATCATGAATTTTTCAAAGGGATAATTCTGTTTCAAATCAAAATGCTCTAAGTTTTGATCAATTGTGTGAATTAAATGAATTAAAAGCTTAGTCCCCAAGAGAAAGACACGATCCATAAAATGTTGAAAGAGAGACATAAAAGCTCCTAAAGTGGAAAAAAAAAAAAAATGAATGAGGATAAAGATTAAAAAGGACTTAGAATGATTAAAACTATAAAAATTGAATTGGATCATAGTCAAGCTTATTGGCTGAGAAAATGAGCATTTGAAACAAACTAAAGCAACGTTAAAGACTCAATTAAACCAACACGTATTCGATCAAAAGAACAATGTGATGATTTAATTAATCAAGTCAATCTAAAGTCTATGGAAAGAATCCTGATTTAAATCAATTCTCAGGAAAAAGTTTTTGCAATTACAGCTCTCAAGGATGATTTAAGAAAACTTAAAGGAAAAGCTCTAGTTGATAATAATGTTACAAAACAACCTAGTGATCCAGAAATGCTTAAGATTGATGTGGAACCAATAACCCCTAAATTGTTAAATAAAAAGACAGCTCACTCTGCCTATATTAAGCACACCCAGGAAGAAGCTATAGTTCTTAGAGATCTATTTGAACATGTTAAATCAAAATATCCACTAGATAAATCCTTAGAATCATGCCATGTATGTATATGCTAAATAAATTCAGGAGTTCTTACAAACATGAATAAACCTGCCTATATCAACAATGCTGATTTGAAAATTTAGTGGCTTTGTAACCCAAAGAACAAGGACAAACGAGTTAGATTCAACAGATCGTCCCAAGTCAAATCTTCAAGAAACACAAACCTATTTTTCTTCTACAGGAGTAAAACCTGTCCTACTAGTGCTAGCGCATCATAGACTTCAGGCAATACAACAAAAATAAGATTCAGCAAACACCAAGTATACTCAAAAGAATAAAGTAGAAGCCACCTAGGAAAGTTAAATCTAGTTTGAAAAATAAAATTTTGTGTTTTTGAACCTAAAGTTACTGCACATGGTGCAAACGATTCCAACTAAAAAGAAATTCTGAACTTAAATGTGTTAAGTGTAATGGTTGCATGCTTTCTGATAATCATGATTTGTGTGTTCTTGATTTTATCAATAATGTGAATGCTCGTACTAAATCTAAATCTGTTAAGAAAAATTCAAAGAGAAAAGTTTGGAAACCAACAGGAAAGGTGTTTACAAATATTGTATATTTTGGAGACATACTGGTCAAAACTTCACTAGAGTAGGAAATATGTAACCCTTTAACTAAGGATTAACCACAACTACTGAAGTGCCCTTTAGGAAACCAACTGCTCTAGATAATGAAACATCTAAACCTGTCGTAACATTGGTTTACTCACAAAGAATTCCCTAGGAAATCTAAAACTAATGTTCCTGTTAGCAAATCTAAGGTTCTTAAATCTGTATCTGCTAACAAAAAGGAACCCAGTCAATCTTGGGGATCCATAGTTTTCGATGTTCCATCTTCCTCTCTTGATGAATGCCAGTTCGTCCAAATTTGTACTCTAGTATTTGGAACTCCGACTGGCTTCCAAGCATATGATAAGGAGATCTCTCTCATCAGAAGCTCAACCGAATTTTTCGTAATAATTTTTGGGCACAGTCAAATTCGGAAATGATCACGTGGTAAAGATATTGGGATATGGTGATTATCAGATTGGGAATGTTTTACGATATCAAGGGGTTTACCAAACGTGGAAGGACTTGGACACAACTTATTCTCTGTTGGGAAATTTTGTGATTCGAACCTTGAAGTTGCTTTTTGTCAACACACCTGCTTCATTCGCAATTTAGAAGGTGTTGATCTATTGACTGGATCTCGAGGCAACAATCTGTATACTCTGTCTCTTGGAGATATGATGGCGTCCTCCTCACTATAAATGTCCCTCTTGTCAAAGCCTCAAATACCTAAGTCCTCTGGCTATGGCACCGATGTATGTCTCATATGAACTTTGGTGCAATCCAACCATTAGCTTAGACATGTCATGTTGAGGTCTCCCTTAACTTAATTGTGAAGGGACCAATACTTGTTCTGCATGTGCAATAGGAAAAATTAAGAAGAAACCCCACAAAACTAAATTTGAAGACACCAACCAAGAAAAACTCTATCTTTTGTACATGGATCTTTGTGGACCAATGCGTGTCGTAAGTGTTAATGGAGAAGAAGTACATCTCGTCATAGTTCGATTGATTACTCTCGATTTACATAGGGATAAGTGCTTAAGGACAAAAGATGAAGCTCCTAAAATTTATCATCAAGTTTCTCAAGATTATCCAAGTGCGACTTAAAGTATCCTGTCTGACGAATCAACAGGATATTGGAACTGAAATTTGTTAATCAAAACCTTGCTGAATATTATGAGAAGGTTGGAATCTCTCAAGAAACATTTGTTTTGCTCCGATTTTCATAGCAAAATGTGTCTTGAAAGAGACGTAATCGTACCTAATTGAAGATGCCGCACAAATGTTGATTTATGCAAAAGCTCCGTTATTCTTATGGGCAGAAGTAGTTGCTACCGCATGTTACACCCAAAATCATTCCATCGTACGTCTTCGTCACGGCAAAACACCATATGAGCTTTTACATGACAAACTTCTCGACTTATCGTTCTTCCACTTGTATTTTGGTGTCTCTCATAACTATCCGACAAATGATAAGTGAAGAACTTGGGTAAGTTACAATCGAAGGCTGATATTGGTATTTTCATTGGCTATGCACCCACAAAGAAAGCATTTCGAATTTACATCTGATGTACCAGACGTTTAATCAAAACAATTCATGTAGACTTTGATGAGCTGACTGTGATGGCTTCTGAACACAGCAATTTAGGACCTGCACTTCATGAAATGACTCCTACAACAATCAGTTCAGGACTCGTGCCAAACCCTCCTCTTTCAATACTGTTTATACCACCTTCAAGAACTAATTGGGATCTTTTGTTTCAACCGCTGTTTGATGAATTACTCACTCCTCCACCTAGTGTTGATTGCCCAGCCCCTGAAGTCATTGCTCCAATTGCTGAAGTAGTTGCTCCAGAACCCGTTGTATCAACCGGTTCACCTTCCTTAACAATAGTTGACCAAGATGCACCATCACCTAGTAACTCTCAAACAACACCAAAAACTCAATCTCCTATCATTCCTAACGATGTTGAAGAAGACAATCATGATTTAGATGTTGCACACATGAATAACGATCCGTTCTTTGGTATTACAATTCCAGAAAACGATTTTGAAGCATCTTCTTCAGATGTTATTCCTACTGTTGTGCAAACTGCTGCTCCAAACTCAAAACACGTTACCAAATGGACTAAGGATCATCCTTTAGAAAACATCATCGGTGAACTCGAAAGACGTGTTTCTACAAGACTCCAAACTTCATGAACAAGCCTTATTTGTTAACTTACATGCCTTTCTCTCATCAGTTGAACCAAAGACTTATAAAGACGCATTAACTCAATCATGTTGGATTTAAAGCAATGTGCAAGAGGCGAAGCTAATTAATTGAGGCGTCTTGAAGTCTAGGAACTCGTTCCTCATCTAGATAAAGTGATGGTTATTACTTTAAAATGGATTTAGAAGGTAAAACTTAATGAATTAGGAGGAATTCTAAAGAACAAGGCTCATTTGGTTTCTCGTGGTTATCGTCAAGAAGAGGGAATTGATTTTGAGGAATCCTTTGCTCCAGTGGCTAGACTTGATGCTATTTGAATTTTCCTCGCATATGCTGCCCAAAAGAATATGGTTGTCTACCAAATGGATGTAAAGACGGCATTCTTGAACGGCATTTTGCACGAAGAAGTTTATGTCAGCCAACCGGACGGGTTTGTGGATCAAGACAATCTGAATCATGTGTATAAGCTTAAGAAGGCTCTTTATGGGTTGAAACAAGCTCCTCGCGCGTGGTACGATCTATTGTCGATGTTTTTACTTTCTCAGGAATTATCTAAAGGAACTGTGGATCCCACATAATTCATAAGAAGACAAGGTAAAGATCTTCTCCTGGTACAAATCTACGTTGATGATATAATCTTTGCGTCTACTACAACCGAATTATTGATCCAATTTTTTCCCAAATAATGTGTTCTCATTTTAAGATGTCGATGATTGGGTGAAAAAATGATCATTTCTTAAACTACAATTTCACAAAGTCCCAGAGGCATCTTTATAAACCAGTCTAACTATCTCTCGAATCTTTAAAAAATAAGGGTATGGAATAAAGTACCACCCGGGATACCCCCATACGGAGGAGAAAACAAACTGGATGAAGATACACAAGGGAAAGCCGTAGATCCTACACACTATTGTGGAATGATTGGCATCCTTATGTATCTTACAACCAGTAGACCAAACTTAACATTTGTTGTATGCATGTGTGCCCGGTATCAGGCAAAGCCTACCGAAAAGCACTTACATGCTGTAAAAAGAATCTTTAAATACCTACGAGGAACCGTTAATAGGGGACTCTGGTATCCAAAGGATTCTTCTATTGCTCTAACAACTTATGCAGACGCTGATCACGTGGGTTGCCAAGAAACTAGACAAAGTACATCTGGAAGTATGCAATAATTGGGAGGCAGGCTTGTTAGCTGGTCATCAAAAAGGCAAAAAAGCGCTGCATAATCCAGTACGAAAGCCGAATATATTGCTATGTCTGGCTGTTGTGCTCAAATCCTTTGGATGAGATCACAGCTTACCGACTATGGCCTTGGATTCAATAAAATTCCAATGTACTGTGATAACAAAAGCGCTATTGCCTTATGCTGCAACAACGTTCAACATTCTCGATCAAAGCATATAGACATCAGATTCCACTTCATAAAAGAGCAAGTTGAGAAATGGATAATAGACTTTACTTTGTCAACACGAGTATCAACTAGCGGACATCTTCCAATAAAGCCCTATGTAGAGAGAAGAATTTGAATTTCTAATCAACAAGCTGCAGAATGCGAAGTTTTAATTACATTAGAAACTCTAAACAATTGCAGATGAGCTGAGAATAGTGTTGGTACCTAATTCAAATATCCTGTTATCATCTGTATATATATTAAAAACCATAAGAAACCAAAAAGATTTTTCATTTTTCAGAAAACTTTTATAAAATCAAAATATAAAATATTTAAAACCAAAGAAAAAATTAAAAAATGAGAAAATATAAAAAGAGGTAATAATGGCATGTCTTCTAAAAATCGATAACATTTATGATCTTAGAAATGTCATTCAATAATGATATGAGGCTGTAAATGAAGTTTTCCCGAGCAATTTCCAAAATGTTTTTTCCAAAACATGCCAATGGCATGCTATTATTTCAGAATAGCAACCGGTCCATACATCTTAAAGGCCAGTATTTAAAGAGAAAACTTTGACCTCATAACGGGGAATTTATTCTCGGGCATTTGGTCTACTTTAAAACCATGCAAAGCTTGTGATTAACTTTTGCATCACAACCTCGTGCATCCTATGTTTCCATAAGTTACGTGTCAGTGCGCTTATGAGTGAAAATAAGAGAAATCTTATTTGCTATGGTGTTTGTTTTTTCAAAATAAAACATTTCTTCATTAGAAAATGCTTTTCAAAGACATTTGAACCACTATCAAACCAAAACGACTACCAGCTCTTTTAAATAAAAAATAGGTCACGTGTTTGAGGGGGAGAAAAAATGTCAAATATCTTCTTTAAAAATATAAATGTACTTAAAGGAAAAAGGTTTTTAAAACAAATATCGGAATATCTATTCTCTAAGGAAAGTTAATTAAGTTTAGCTTATGTGTGCCTTATATGTTATGTGTTTATGCCTTTAGGGAGTTCATATGCAAATATAAGTTTTTAAAGGTATGCTAGTTAAAAAACATTAGGGACTATTGTGCCAATTGTTAAACTTTAATTGCCTAATAAAACTTATTGGTGAAAAATAAAAGGGTTAAGCAACTTGAGGGGGCCAAATGTGTCAAAAACAAAACTAGTTTTATAACATCATTCACCCCCCGTCACTTTTCACACACAAAACACACACTTAACATACTACCCACACCTCACTCGATCGTCAATCTCCATTCCATCAATTCAAGTGTTTTTCAATCAAAAGGTACAATAAAAAATGTGTTCTCCACACTCCAAACAACTCATAACTCAAACGAATTATGTTTTAATATGGGCTTGATCTCGAAAAACCCTAAAAATCTATTTAGGGTTCGTCAAAATCAAACCTGCATAAAAACCTAATTTGAATGAGGGGTATTGCTTGCCTTGGAGTGTAGAACTCTCATCTAAAGCAGTTTTTTGTTTGGAATTCATATGAATGTGTTCTTGCCATGTTTAAGATCGAAAATTTGGGTTTTTGAGCTAGGATGTAGAAAGTTTGTGGGTTTTGTGCAAAGAAGATTGTATTCTCATTCTTGAATGATAATGAACCATAAAAACTTGCCCTTGTTTGTAGTTTCTTGAAAATATGTGCTAAAATGTTGAAAAAGTGCTCGTTTTTTAATGTTCTTGATGATTCCTGTTGCTTAAAGTTGTTATAATGACCCTAAAATTTATTCTCATGATAAAGAAGGATAAGAACAATTTGAAAGATTAAAAATGTCATGTTTGTGAAAATTTATGAGGGAACCAAACAACGTCGTTGTTATATGTTAATCGAACAACTTGTCCATTTGTGAACCGATATCAACTGACATCCTTTGGGAACCCGAACAAACACCGTTTTCCCTTTGTGAACCCGAACAAACTTGTTTTGCCTTAGGAACCGAACAACTCTATTGTTAGAAGTAACCGAACAACTCTGAAGTTAGAAGGAAACGAACAACTTAATGTTATAAGGAACCGAACAACTTGTGCCTTTTAGAGAACCGAACAAATTGTTGCCTTTTAGGAAACCGAACACCTTGTTGCTCATAAGGAACCAAACAACTCAGGTTGCTAGTAGGGAAACCGAACAACCATATCTTAAAGTAACTGAAAGCAACTTGTTCTCATTAAGAAAATCCGACAACTTGGTACTTATAAGAAACCGAACAACTAGTTTTAATATGAACCAAAAAAAAGGACAACTAGTATTTTCCTTAGAAATCAGTTTTAGTTTCACAAGACCCAAAAACACTTAAGAAACCAAAATTTCACTTTAAAAAAGGCGATTTAGAAACTTAATTAGGGAGTTAATTAAACATGGTTAATTATACACTCTAAAACAAGTTAAGTTAGCTTAAGTTGTCATGTTTTAAATGGATAGATCTTAATAAGTGCAAAAAGTCTTAATGTTCCTAATTCCTAAGAAACGTTCACATCATGAATCAACTTTACGTACTCACTCAATAGGTCTCTATAGTATATTGTATAAAATTGGTTGTGCATAAACTCTATTGATCCTATCTTAGCAGAATCATGGATACAACAAAAGCACAGCAAAAGGCGTTGGATGATGCTCTTGTCGCACTAAAAACCGTCTTAAGATTGGAAAATGCAATCAACGTCTTAGCCCTACTCTCAAATCCAATGAACCAACCATTCAAGTGGCATTAGATGCTTTGAAGCTCACTCCTTTCTACAATGCATTTGAGGTCTCTGCTGATGTTCCATAAATTTACATGCAAGAGTTTTGGGCTATTGTCACCAAACATCATTTCTCACTCCGGTTCAAGATGAATAGCAAAAGCCATACTGTTAATGTTGAACGAACTTATATGATATGCTCAAAATTTACCCTAAACTCCCAGGCCAGAAATTTAAAGATCCTCCATTTGAAGAAGAGACTCTCTTTCATTAGAGATCTTGGGCACACTGATGAGATAAAGGTCTTATCTGATGTCAATCTTAATCACTTGCATCAACCATGGAGATCATTTGCTGCTATCCATCAATGAAGGTCTCACGCCGATAAAAACTACTAAAACTACTGCTCTGGAAAGTTCTTCGCACTGTCATGAGCTCAAATCCTTAGGGAAATGTATCATAACAAGAAAGTTGACTATGTCCTACTTGCTGTATGAAGACTCAGTAGTATAAGTGGAGAATAAGAATTCTAAAAAGAACAATGACATATATTATCCACGCTTCACCAAAGTCATTGTAGACTACTTCATGGTAAAGGATCAGGCAATACCAAGGAGAAACAAGATGTTATGACACTATGTCAGGGATGACCTCATGTTCACCATAATAAGAGTCATTTCTAAACATCAGGACACACAGGTATACGGCGTTATTCTCCCTCAGCACTTAACAAACCAAGACATGTTGGAGTCCAAAGCCTACAAGACTTAAGCCATGCTTATCTCTGGTGAAAAGACTCCAAAACCAAAATCTACAAAGAAGAAAGCTGGTTTTGAATCATCTCCCAAGACGAAGCCTACTCAAGCTTCTAAAGGAAAAAGAATCAAGACTTCAGCTAAGGGAGTTATACCTGCCAAGAAGAAGCAATCAGCAATAAAGTTAAAAGGTTTAACGATGCTATCTGAGGTTGCTTTGACTGAAGCTGAACAGATGAAGATTGCTCTTGAAAGAAGCAAGATACAAACTCACAGCTCTCATGCCAGTGGCTCAGGTGCAGATAAAGGAAACTGGTATCACACTAGGGGTTCCGGATGTACCTACTTATGAATCTGATGCTGAAGCAAATCCTTGGGAAATTCCAGTGACGAGTGGAAATGATGAAGTGCATGGCATATATAATGACGACAATGATGATGATGATAACAATGATGATAATGATGACGATACTAAAAATCAAGATGATGATGATCAAGAACATGATGATCAAGATGATGAAGAGCAAGATGATGTTAATGAGCTAACTGATTCAGACAATGATGGTGATGACTTTGTTCATCCCAAGCTTTCCACTCATGATGAAGAAGATAAAGAAAAAGAGGATTCAAATCCGAGGGTTCATACACCTTCCAATTATGAATTCACTGATGATGAAGAAAGTGATGAAGAAAAAAGGTGCGAATGTTGAGGGAGAAGAAATAGATATAGAGGATACAAATGAAGAGGATCAAGCGAATGAATATACAAGGACGTGAAATGTCAATCTGGAAGGGAAGAGATATTGAAATGAACGAGATGCTCATGCACGTATCGTCAAACTACCGAAGAAATAAAGACACTCATGTGAATACATAACACCCAGGTCAATCTGAAGCTCAACAACAGAGTTCTCTGTGATCATCTTGGCTTTCCGTTTCTTTCTCTTTGTTTCTTTTCTTCTTCATTCTTCTTCATTCTTTTCTTTTTATTTCTTTTTCCTTCTTTTTTATCTACGTTTCTTCTTCTTCTAGTCTAACTTGCCTCAACCCCAATCCATATAATAAGGTATTGAAACTCTAAATTAATCTTAACAATGATCAACTTTCACTGATAATTTCTGGTTACTTACAATTGGTCGAGCCACCTCTTTGTCTACAATAAACTCTTCCTCCACCACCCACACCTCATCATCACACATCTGCAACAAACACTAATTCCTACACCAGCAACTGCTCCAAGCTCCTCCTTACAAGATCTTCCCAACTTTGGCTCTTTATTCGGGTTTAACCATGCGACTCTAAAATTTAAGAACTGATTTCTCTGAACTTCCAAAAAAAACAAAGCAACACAACCTAATTTGCTGCATTAGTTTCTTTAATTCCCGGCATTGTTGATGCGTACCTTGCTAAAAATATGCATGAGCCGTCAAACAGTTTTTTTCAATTATAGTCCGACAGACTCAGAGAATTAAGCTCAAGTTGAAAATGCTAACTTTCATCAATAAACTTGCATGATACCATTAAGAAAATAATCCAAGGATCAAGTCAAAGAACAATTAAAGCAACAAGGTCTCTAAATATTGGCCAAAAAATTAAGATGACTGTAAATGAAACTAACTCGAAGCAAAGATTCTGACTGTCGTTCAACTAGTGAATCTAAGACATCTCATGGCCGTAGCCCACCAACCTATCTGAACTAGAACATAAAAAGATTCTCATAGATAAGATGGAGAGCAATAAGTCAATCCACAGATCTGATGAACAAAAGAATCTCTACAAAGCATTGGTTGACGCTTACAAAAGTGACAAACTTATACTTGACACATATGGAGAAACTATTTCGTTTAAAAGACGTCGAGATGAAGAGGATAAAGATGAAGAACCCTCCGCTGGATCAAACCGGGGGTCCAAGAGAAGAAGAGCGGGAAAAGAACCAGAGTCAACCAGTGCACCAAAGGAAAAGACCTCCAATACAACTGGCAAGTCAACTAAAGGGTCCAAATCTAATCAAAAGTCTGCTGACGAGTCTGCTCAAGCAGAGGAGCTAATGCAAACTGCCAAAGATCTTGTTGATCCCAATCTGAATAGATCTTTCTAGCCTGTTAAGGGTGATAGCCAATCTGGATAGATCCAAACTAACTAAGAGAAACAATGACTATGGACAATATAAGTTATGCATAAACTAACTTATACTGCTAAGAAGAACAATGACTAAAATAGAACTTTGATTACTATTAATCTGCTAGGTTACAGAATACTAACTATGAATATTTGTGAAACTTGTATATCTAACTAGTGCCATAAGGTTCCTTTTATACATTAAGGAAACCTTAATGGGCTTACAAAACGCATTAAGTGATCATGCATATCTATTCCTATTATATCTCATGCATATCACTTAAGCAGTACTATCTATATATGCTAGTAGTACTAACTTACTACTAACAGTACTAACTCTACTACCAATACTAACACATGTACTAGCAGTACTAACTAACTAACACTAACAGTACTAACTCAAGAAAACATAATTCCTAACAGATTTGGAAGAACCTGCACATCAGGAGTTCGAAACAGGAGTTACTGAAGATCAACCTGATGAAGAGACCTCTCAGCTTCCTGATTGGTTTCAGAAACCAGCAAAACCTCCTACTCCCGATCGTGATTGGAACAAGACTTTGCCTGATGCTCATGGACCTGTTCAACCTTGGCTAAGCTCTTTGGCCCAGATGGAAGATCCACGTAAGTCGTTTAATGAGCTAATGGACACTCCTCTTGACTTCTCAGCATTCGTGATGAACCGGCTAAAAACATTTTCAAAGACAATTCGACCACTCAAACAATGACAATAACTCTTTGAATATAAAATGGGTCATCATTTGAGGGGGAGAATGTGTCATCCAATAATCTTTTAAAACAGTCTTTCAAAATAAGTCATGGAATAAACGGATAAAGTTTTGGATAATAATGGATAACAATTTCAAGGGGAGTTAATTTATATTAACTACAAGTGCTTTAGATGTCATTTGTTTAAATCTTTATGGACTTATTTGCAATTTACGATTTAGTGAATTCAGACCTTAAACTACATTCGATAATATTACCAACACCTCATAGTTTGTAAAAGACTTAGGAATGCTTGGAAATACTTTCAAAGTTTTAAAAGCCTTGAAGTTGATTCTCACGGAATAGATTTAAGATTATTAATTCTTCAAACACGATCTCACGTATATGTGCGTATAAGGTTTTGCTGATTCCGAGGTATCGAAACCAGCAAGGGGGAAGGAGTAGATGTATACTTGATAGTGTCCTTGGCCTTCTTTTGAGGTTAGCTTCTTTTGATTTTAGGCCTTTTTTAATCTTTCGGGTGCACTATTTCAATCACATGGTGGAAAAGACATCTCATCATTAGTCAGTATGCATCATTTGAGTCCCCAGGGGTAAGTGTTGGGAGTATAATTATTTAAAACGTGAGAAGAATTCTGTCTGATTCAGTTAATGTTTTACCCGACCGGTCAATCTCTAAGCTTATTCTTAAAAGAAGTAGATATATTTGATAGAAGAGGTACACATAGGTATGATGATTCCTTTAGATTGTCAGTATCCTGTAGGAAGAAATGTCTACTTTCGAGACTTAGTTGACTTTGGAGTTATCATTTCGACTATTTAGAGGGAATAATCGTGACATCCGAGACTTAGTTGACTTTGGTGTTTCAATTTATATCATCACTATCCTGAAGAGAGAAATGCGCTCACCCGGGACTTAATTGACTTTGGTGTTGCGGTATCAAACTGTTGAAAGGGTTAATTGTGTGCTTCGGATATCTGGGCTTTATACATTAAGACTGCTTGATGCGGCTTGCAAGAAAGTTTTGAATCTACTCAAGGAAAGATTGCTGATTTAGGGGGAAGCTAAGACAACTTCTTAAAAGAGACTACGGGGAAGACCTTCGGCTGCTACAAAGAACCATATGATTCTATCATATGATGTTCTCATCACTCAGGTCAAACCTCATAAATAATATAAACTTGTGAATTTGTATATATGTAGTGTAGACTTATGGTGATAATAAGGAGTGCTCGAGTACAAAATTTTCAAGAATTTCTTAGTAAATTCAAAAAATTTCAAATTATTGTACTCAGCACTGTCTTATATACCCTCAAATATTGAGGGGGAGCATTAAAATATTCCTAATTGTTATTGTGTAACATTTTGTCCCCGAAAGTTTAATCAATTGATATCAAAAATATCAAGGGATTAACATTTTGGATAAGGGGAGAAAATGTGATTAAACTGAACCTAACTTGTTGAAATGTGATCATATAAAATGGACTCAATGCACTCTACACTTAGCATGTACTACGATTACGATGCACATGTTAAGGGGGAGCTTTTAGTGATGATGAAAAAACTCTCAAAGTGTAAATCTTTTGATATTTATATCAAACACTTTGATTGAACTTTTCAATGATTTTGGTTTTGATTGTGATGGAATACCCAAAAGACCGACCATGTACTTAAATTTATGGAGTTATAAGGTGGTTAGGCATACGTATTCAAATCCCTAATGTTTCAGTCAGAACGGAGGGATTCTACCCCGGGATATCCACTAGTTAGTGTAAAGTCCTAGGTTTTTGATACAAAAGGAAGAAAGTGAAAATCGGGAAAAAGTGCCGATTGAGGATGGAGCTATCACTGGAACAACCCAACAAGGTGTAAGATATGAAGTCTCGGTAAGCTTTGAAGGGTGGTTAAAGAGTGAAAAAGTATGTAAGGATAAAGGGTGTAAAGAAAGAAGCCCTCCATGCATCTTAGGCAGAAACTGTTCTGTCAATATATATATTCTGTCAGAAAAAAACAACTAAGGTGTAGTCTGACATTGAAGACTGTCATGGAACCTTAGTTGTCGCTATACACAAACCCTCCATAGACTCTCAATGTCTTTCAACTGACTACTTGTTTCATTTCTTACGAGGATTACAGCATTTCTATCAACTTTCTCACTCGAGTTAGTTGATTTGAAATTGGTGGCAGTCTGCTACAGCCTCGATCACTAAAAGCAAGTGCATAATTGAGTCTAGAGCAAAAATATGATATCATTCATATATCTCATTAGGACACTTGTCAAAATTATGATTGCTATCTCACAATGTGAATAACAAGAAGTATATAGAGTCTACGCATTTCCTTGTGATTTGCTGAACATAAGTGTGATATAATATTAACTAGTGAAAATGGAAATCCGGCTTGAGCAACATCAAACAAGCTCATGGTAGTAAATTGTGAGATTCTAATGAATCAAAACTTGTGACAAACTAGGAAAGAAATACAGGATGGTGCATTCTATAAGATCAAACTTTTCCAAGGTTTTGATTTGACATTGAGGATGAATTTTGGAAAGATTAACACTCTTGATGTGTCACAAAACAACTTTAGTAAAGTGTTACGGTCGATTGATTATCAATCATGTTTTTTTACTTCATTCGGTGAGATAGTAACTCACTGGTTCACTCTGTATATGCTTAAGTTTGAGACGTTTTTCGATAATGAGAACATGGTGAGTTTGATGAATATGATACACCATGTGTTAGAAAGATTCAACTTTAGCTAGAAAATATGTTCAAGGAGTTTCTTTTAAATTGAATCTACCTGTTCCCAGGTCGATCATCATGGATTCAAAGGTTAACTTAACAAACAAGGTGATGACCAAAGCAATATTCGTCACACCGCTTTATTGCGAACTGTTTTAATGCAGGATACTTAAAGATGGTGGTGAGGTACTGATTCCAGCTGACATCAACGATTATAACACTTACTCATACCGACCGACAAACATAAAGACACCATGTGAAGCTCAAGTACATGTTTCAAGACTTCTGCTACTCTGATACCGTACGTCTTTCTTGAAGTGACAAAGTATTAAAGTTAAATAATTTCAAAGAAGTTTTCGTCACTCTGATACTGAACGTACTTTTCTCAAACTTAGTGACAAAGTGTTACAAGTTAAAAATTTCAGAAGGATGCAACATTAAAGCTTTTCAAGTCACACAAAGAAGAAAGGTATGAGCATTCAGTCCAGAAGTTACAAGGTTTCACTAAATATGAGTATGTTAAGCTTTGCGTGGTGCAAGGGGTACAAGAAATGCGACATATGGCTTAACAACAAGTAAAACCTTAAAACATCTAGTTAGATGATCAACTTGGACTCAATGCGAACCAAAAACCCTTATACGCGAACATGGATAAATAACTACACGTAAACTAGGGTTGTAACCGCGACATGAAGGCATGGAAACATATTTTCGACAATAAAGAACGTGTGCATGTCGCGGGTCACGATTTCAAAATGTTAAACACATTGGATTGTGCTAGACAATAAAATGAAACCATATAACTCACTAGTAAACCTTTCGGACCCTTAGTGGGCTGCGTAGCCCCTCTTCGAGAGCCCACAAAGCTCATAAGCCACGATAAGCCTAAACGGCTTATTCGTGTGCTTATGCGCAACTTAATGAACTTAATATAGGCTTAAAAACATAAGTGCACCATTCGTGTTTCTTTTAAGACCAAACGGACCCTTAATGGGCCTCCTAGCCCATTTACGGGCCCTAACGAGCAAATAAGCTCACAATAAGCTCGTGTAGCTTATTGGTGACCTTATAAGGGCTTAATCGACTTAACGGACTTAAAAGTACCTAAATGGACCCCTTGTATTTCGTTGGAAACCAACCGAACCCCTAATGGGCTTACTAGCCCTTTCGCAAGCCCAACGTGAGCCATAAGCTCACAATAAGCTTTGACAGCTTATTTATGAAAGTTACGCAGCTTATACAAGTTCAAAGGGCTTAATGGACTCAAATAAGGTTAACGGGCCAAGCCCCAACCCCTAGAACCCTTGCCGGGTCTCTACCGGGCCCAATAGGCCCAATGATAGGCTTATTAGCTTATCGAATAAGCTAAATAAGCCAAATGGTCTCCTAAGTGCTTATTGGACCTCGGTATGCTCAACGGACCCTAATGGACCCAACTAGACCTTCTAAAACCCTACCGGGCCTTAACAGGCCCAAGACCGGCCCATTGGAATGCTTATTGGCTTATTTGCTTATTAAAATAAGCTGAAAAGGGAAACAGTTAATTCGGCTTAAATATCAGTTGGAAAAGCACTAGGAGGAGCCTAAAACTCTAAACACCTTATCGAGTTAAGCTATTGGGCCCGTAAGCCCAATAAGCTCGAAATAAGCTCCAATAAGCTCGCCGAGCTTATTGTAAGCTTAACAGCCCCGTATGAACTTATTCAAGATTTTCGGACCTATTTAAATTGTATTGGACCCTTGATAAGCTAAACGGACCTTAACGGGCCCAATAAGGCCCGTTAAGCCAAAATAAGCTCGATGAGCTTATTTTTCCACCGAAACAATTTTTATAAGCTTAATTACGCTTAACATAGAAATATAACATTTGTTGAACTTGATTTAGAGCTAAAATGGGATTTTCGCAAGTCAAAGGACTAACAATGCAATTTTCGAAACTTAAAGGATTTAAACTGTCATTTCCGAAATACAATACCTCCATGGACCGTTTTTGAAACATTGTGAAACATAAAGATAAAAGCGAAACTATAAAAACCTAAAACTATCTTTTAATAAACTTGAGGGACTAATTGTGTCATTTCCGAAACTAGAAGGTTTAAAATATAAATGTGTATATTTGTAAACCTAGGGACTAACAATATAACAACTAGAAACTTAAGGGTAGTTTAGAGCCAAGGTGAAATAAATAAAACATTTATACGCCGGTCGAACACTAAGATGTTCGGACATCGAACGGGCTTAATAACAAATTAATAAATTATATTATTTATTAAATAATGATTACACGTTTCCTCGAGGACCATCGAAACTATAAATGCAATGATCTTGTGTGTCACCACGCAAGTGATAACGGTATATATAAACTTAAAATGGGATTTAGTTTATACAACGAATCGTTAGTTTAAATGTGTAAACTAAGACTTGACCGTACTTACTTAGGTACTTAACGGTGTGATTCACTGCTTACTTGGATACTTGTTATCATTCAGGGAACTACCGGCTAAGGTGAGTTCATAGCCCCATGCTTTACAATTATTTAAATGATTTACATCCTTGGGGTGATAACATGCTTTGTTTTACAAACTGGACGCAAGTGTACATTTTATGCCATGATTACGTGTTTGCCTAAGTTACCATAACCCCTTTATGTCCATGATCATGAACTGTTAATTGCATAGATGTGATTGGGAATTACATTGTGCGGGCGCGAATGTTATGGATAGATCTATTAGGGATTGACACTCCCCGTTCGGGTGACTAGCTATCACTGGGAACGAACGCATACCATGTCGAATTTGGGATGTTGCAGGGTTAGCACATCATTCACGGACACCAGTTGGCAATTTATAATTGCATTCATATACGTCGAGCCTCGGTGTCATGAGCTTAGGAAACGTAATTACTTTTTATGATGTTTGCATTTGTTGCTTAATCATACACTTGAAAATCTTGCGGTCCTACCATTGATTTACATAAACCTATGAATTCACCAACTTTATGTTGACGTTTTAAGCATGTTTTTCAGGTCAATAAGGCACGAGGTGCGATGATACATTGGGAGTCAATAATTGAAGAGTCAACACTTAAGATTTGGGGTCTTATTACACTTTGGGGACAATTGTTATAAACCGGAATCTTTATCTATTTTGTTGAACCATTTGAAGCCATGAGCTTATGTAACAAACAAGTATTTTGTTAATCCAATGTATCTTTTTCAAACGACACATTTAGTAGTCGTTCTCTGATCTTGTGCTATTGACCCAATAATGTAACGCCTTCGGATATTCAACATTCCGCTGCATACTCAAATTTGAGGGTGTTACAGTCATCATGTATACCGGCCCATTAAGATAGTAGCGGTACGGTCGACCATGAGGAATAGGCTGTCCTGGTGATAGAATCATAACCCGACGACGAGGTATGATAGGTGATCTTTGGGTAAAAGCGGTAATCTCAGTGAAAGGCGTACCATGGGTAGGTGATGGTGGTGTATCTGGTGTATCACTGTCTGTGGTGTCATCATTCGATGATAAAAATGGTGAGATAGCTGGTAATGGTGGTATATGGT